>CM038221.1:145207082-145448416 GCA_021442155.1 Cymbidium sinense
GTAATCCCTTGGGCTTCTTTTGTATAGTGTGCTTCCTCACCTATAATGGTCAGCTGAGCTAAACATATCTCAGGATCAAGAAGAGCCTTGTTTAGTGATTCCCTCATCTCTTTGGATAAGATAAGGGCATCATATATGCTTAGCTTAGATGAAAACTTTCTTAGATGAGAAACACAATCCACCTTATTTGGTCTTCCAAGCATATCCAAGGTGGAGCATCTGTGGAAGGGCTTCTGATCTTACCAATGACTTATTTCCCTATCTTGAGGTGTCTGCCCTAGGAGGTAGAACCTTGCCACTAGAGGTTGACTTTGGTAATCTATGGAGGCAAGGTGGTGGAAAGTTTACACACACACTTGGGCTCCTTATGGGACCCTCGGTGGATGATTCCATGTCTATCAAGGAACCAGTAGTGTTGAGTTGGAAAGTCCAACTCGAATCGAAGATCAAAATTATTATAGTTGATTAGACTTGAAGAGTTATCAGTAAGAATAGAAGAAGATAACTCATCCGAAGAGACACAGATGTAATTCAAATCAGCTTTATTCTTCAATTTCTTGGAAATTTCTAGAGGTACAAAGTAGAAGTCAAGTAAAGTGAGTGGAGTAAGAGATTTGATGCCCTTATCCACTGATACAAGAGTTCTACTAGTAGAAGAAATAGAAGAACTAGCTGAAATGGTAGAAGTTGTGGGAAACTACAAGGTGAAGAGGCGGAGGACACGATGGGTGGTTGTGCTAAAGGGCTATCCGGTGACACATCTTTGCGCTCTTGAGCTCCTCCTTTCCTAGAGTTGTCACTAGCAACTTGCAAACCTTCCTTGGTGTTGGAGGTTTGAGTGACTCAGCACAAGGAAAGCTTCTTGATCTTTTGGACTATTTTATTAGAGGTATGAGATAAAGAGATATCTCAACCTTCTTTTATTTTGGTAGGATCACATGTATCCCCAAGGATTACCCTGATGGAATTGAAAGGTTGTTCCATAAGATATTTTTTTGGGATGATGACATCACCAGTCTTGAAGCTGTGTTCAAGCCAGTCCTTAAATGTAAAGCAATCCTCTAAAACATGGCCTAGCATAGGTGGTAAGGGCAAAAGTTTGGATCATGACTTTTGCCAACTTCCTTCGATCTCCTAAGCTCGGGTAGTTAAAAATTAGGTTTCTTTAAGAGATTCTTAAAGATTTTCTTAATTACCTTCCTCTTAAAAGAATAAGGTTTGTTTAACTTATCTAAAAGAGTTGGTGACCATAGCTATCTGATGGAAGGTATGCATGCCACTTGTATTCTTGGTATGGGCGGTGTCGGAGGTTGGAGAGGTCGAAAGGGTTGCCTTGGAGGTGGAAAAAGAGGTGGAGTCTGTTGAGGTCATGGTCTCTTAGATAGATCTCTAGCTGGCTGCTTCCCCTTGTCAACCGCTGCTATTGCTCCAGGTTTTTTTTTCATAGACCTTTTGGGATTTCTGCATGAGCAATTGATCTGGAAAAGGCAATTGTTTGGCCTCTCCTTGTAGACTAGCTGCCTTGTTGATTAGCTTCTCAAATGTCTTTATGGTGAAGCCCTTAAGCATGAAAGCGACTGGACCATAGATATTCTTCAAGAGAATCTCAATGGAATGTTGTTCAAACAGTTATGGTTCACACTTCATACTCAAGTTATGCGAAGAATATAATCAATGAGGGACTCACTGGGGTACTATTATGCTACAACGAGACACCTATAATAACTCTTTGCTAAGCTCCAAAATCTCTTGATGAAGAGTTGCTCTAACTCAGCAAATGTCTTTATTGAATTGGAAGTTCAACATACCAATCAAAAGTAATACCATTAGGCTCTTGATAAAGAGTCTAAAGAGTAAAGCGTCCACAACTATGTTGTAACGTCACGAAATGTGCCATATGTTGCCTTGGATTCTTACTGCCATCAAATTTTTTGAAGGAAGGAGACGGGAAACCGTTGGGATACTAGATGGAATCAAATTCCTCTGGGTAGGGTCTACCCTTTGGAACTGATGATCCTCCCCGAGCTTGTGCCAAAGCTTCTTTCACCTGCTGCTCAACCATGGATTTCAGATTTTTTTCTGTATGGAGGTACTTTTCAATACCTTCCTATATAGGCTAGTGCTACCTTGCTCAATAGGAGGTAGAGTCTTAACTGGGTCTAAGACATGCACTAGCTCAGGATGACTGACATTGACTATACTAGGATGAACAAGAGGGGCTTATTCTGAAGCACTGACACTACCGCCAATAAGTCCTACAAATATTGTGCCATCCTATCAATCTATTCATCTTTCTGCCTTAACTGCAATCGGAGGTGATGGGCTGATTTTACGGTGTCTCCTTGATCAACCTCATCACCTTCCATGGCTATTTCTCCCTAAGAAGAGAACCTCTACTATCGACCATGCATCATCTGAATCTCCCATCAAGTCATCTTCATTGGGATCAAAGCTGACTCTTTCTTCATCAGACCATGCATACCCTAAGATCTCCTTTTTCTCCATAAAATAGTGTGCAACTATCTCATCTAAGGATCGATCTAACTCTGTAGGTATAAAAGCTTGGGCTATCGATTATTTATCACTCATGAATTGAGAGGCACCGAACCTCATTTGTAACTGGGGAGTCAATCCTATGCAAACTGTACTCACTAGAAGAATGATAATCCTGACTTATATTGGTTTTAATAGAGGTAACAATCCTGGAATGATCCTCTCCACTACTTCCACTAAACTATCATCTGGAATATCCATGACAGTCATCACCATCTCTGTATCTGGCTGAATGGGTGGAGTTGGTGAAGGAACGATCATGATGCTCCGGGGTCACCACTCCTTCTGCACCACCACTAGGGTAGAAGGTCGAGCAGGAAAGCTCGGCCCTACCACAATGGGTGGTGTAGGAGGAGTAGGATCCCTTGGCCGTAGCCAGATCACCAACGCGGTACATTTTTCTCCAATTAAGGCCTTCATGGCCTTGGTCAGAATGGGTGATGCTGAAACCTACATTGGAGATGGCGGATGTGGGGTAGAGCGGTGGGGTGGAGACTCCACCGACTCTCTGTGTACAGGAGCTGGCCTCTTGTGATGGCTGGTCCCAATGAAGAGAATACTATCAGTATGGTCGGCGCGGGTAGCACCGAGCTAGAAAATTGACCAAAGCAGAAGCGGCCGACCGACGGCTGAACCTCCGTCGCTCCCTGCTAGTAATACATGATGTATGGGCCTCACAGGCCCTCTCCTGGCAAATATGCCTCCCTACATTATGAGGGATAATAAATCGAAGGTCAAATTGGGTATCGACTCCGAGTGTCCATATGCTCCACCTACCTAGCATAGGACAGATCAAGGATGGCGTACGACCTCCTACTCTGAGAAACTGCTGGTTGTAGATGCACCACTGAAGGAGGCAATGAATGGATCCTCCTAGCATCCTCTCTATCTGATCCTGAGAGAGGATGAAACTAGTTTTAACCAGTGGTGAAGTGATCATGGGAGACTCATCCATGGTGGCATTTACCTTTAGCTCTATTTGAGTATGGGAACCTTGACCATACGTTCTTATTCTTCTTGGGTGTGAGTAGGATGAAAGGAGTGTGAGCTAGACCCATACTCAAATGTGAGGGAGGCAAACCCTTAAACTAGGGGAGGCTTACCCTTGGAGGGCACAGATGATAGGGTGCTAGCTCACACCGGGACAATATGGGGAACTCTAGGATGACGCCCGACCGGTATTGCTGCGGCGCGAGCTTTCCTTCGTGAGATACATTTGAATCGGTAAGTCTACCTAATGAGCATCTGCACCCTTCTTCTTCGGCGATGGTGAGAGGAATGCCCTTTCAAGTGATCCTGACCCCCTCAATTCCATAGCCAAAATGGATCAAATGGGTATGATCCAAACGAGGGAAGTCAACTTGATCTAAGGTAAGATCCATGCCATGAGGGAAAGTAAAGATAAATTTCTGGGAACCTGCCATTGCACTAACTAAAACTGAAATTGAAACTATACTTGCACTAAAAAGAATCTACTATGAGAAATGAACTTGCATCAGTTTTTTGTCTCCATAAATTTTGATTTTTTTTGAATTTTAAAATTTTGAACCCACATCCAACAACTTGGAAGTGTTAAGTGGGGTTCAAATAGATTTGAGAAGATTGATTGAAAGAGAAATTTGAATATGAATCCAAACTTTAACAAATTTAGGTATGTTGAAATATGGATTCAAAATTTTGATAGGATGCTTCCAAAGGTTCATTTGAATTTTTGTTTTGAATTTGAATGTGTGATTTTAATGATCCATCCCTTTAACAAATTTAGGTATGTTAAAGTGAGGATCAAATAATTTTATGTTGTTTGATTGTTTTGGAAATTTTTACTTAGCAAATTTAGGTATGCTAAGTGAAGTAAAAGTGATTGTTTCTTTTGAAAACTTTGTTTTGATTTTGGAAAATTTTGGGATTCTTACTTAGCAAATTTAGGTATGTTAGGTGAAGAACCCAAGTATGTTTAGCTTGATTTTTGAAAATAGGATTCTTAGCAAATTTAGGTATGCTAAGAAAATCCTAAGTGTTTCATTTGTTTAGATTATTTTGATATTTGAAAAGGGTAGGATCCTTTAGAAAATTTGAGTATGCTAAGGGAATCCTAAGTGTTTTATGTTTTATTTTTGAAATGATTGAAAGTGGAGATTCAACTTTAGAAAATTTGGTATGCTAAAGATGAAATCCCACTTGGTTTTGTGAAATGAAAATTTTACTTAGCAAATTTGGGTATGCTAAATGAAATTCCAAATGGTGTTTTCAAAATTTTGATTTCATTTTTGTTTTTGAAAATGGAAACTTCCCCTTAACAAATTTGGGTATGTTAAGCGAGGTTCCAAATATGTTTGAAAATTTTTGGATTTTGAATTTGGAGACTTCACTTAACAAATTTGGGTATGTTAAGTGAGGTTCCAAAATGATGTTTAAAAATTTTGTTGATTTTGGATTTGGAAACTTCACTTAACAAATTTGGGTATGTTAAATGAAGTTCCAAAATGATGTCTAGAAATTTTGAATTTTTTTTTTTTTTTGGATTTTTAATTTTGGAAACTTTACTTAACAAATTTGTGTATGTTAAATGAAGTTCCAAAAATGTGTTTAGAATTTTGAAAAAAATATTTTGGATTTTGGATTTTGGAAACTTTACTTAAAACAAATTTGTGCATGTTAAATGAAGTTCCAAAATGTGTTTAGAATTTTGAAAAAAAAATTTGAATTTTAGATTTTGGAAACTTTACTTAATAAATTTGTGTATGTTAAATGAAGTTCCAAAATATGTTTAGAAAAATTTTTGATTTGTGATTGTTGATTTGGATTTTTGATTTGGAAAGTTCACTTAACAAATTTAAGTAAGTGAATTTCCAAAATGTTGTTTGAAAATTTTTGGATTATGATTGTTAACTTTTGATTTTTGATTTGGAAACTTCACTTAGCAAATTTGATTATGATAAATGGAATTACAAAGTGTGTTTTGAAATTTTTTTGAAATATGATTGTTGATTTTGATTTTAGATTTGGAAACTTTACTTGGCAAATTTGATTATGCTAAGTAAAATTCCAATTGTTGTGTTTGAAATTTTTTTGGAAATATGATTGCTGATTTTGATTTGAAAAGGGAACCTCCATTCAACAAATTTAAGTATGTAAAATAAAGATCAATTTTTATTTTTGAAATATGAAATTTTGTGTGTGGTTGTTGGTTTTGAAGAGAGGAATTCCAACTTAAAACATATGTGGGATATGTTTTGGGATTTCCTAAATGATTTTATCATTATTTGAGAATGAAATCTTCATTTAATAAATTTAAGTATATTAAAGGAAGGTATTCATGTGTGCTTTTGAAAATTTAATTTTGTTTGGAAATGAACTTTCCATTAAATAAATGAGTGTTTTGATTAGAAATATTCATGTGTGCTTTTTGAAAGTTTTATGATTATGATTTTGATTTTTGGAAAGGATGATTGTTCATTTATTTTGAAAATAACATCTTCATCAAAGTGAATTTAAAAGGGAGATGTTCATTTGTGCTTTTGAAAAAAAATTTATTGGTTTTATTTTTGAAAATCCCTATATGTAACAATCATGGGAATTGTTAAATGAGGGTGACAAAAGTTTTGTGGAAATTATTTTATTAAGTGCATTTTCGAAAAAGGTGCTTTTAAAAAAGCAAAGTTCTTTATGGGAGATTAATTATTTTAGGATAAACCTTTTCTTATCATGAAAATGATAAGTAGGAAGTCTTTAATATGTTTCTTTTATTTTAGATCTTTTTTTATTTTACCCATTGGAGAAATACGGGTTTTAAGACCAACAAGGAATGCGGTCCTAAAACCTAAAGATGTTGGCTAACTCAACTCAAGAATGAAATGAGTTAAGTGCCAATGGAAAGAAGGATAGTCTTGGATTCATACCAAAGTACAAATCCACTATCAATATTCAAAGACAATGATTATTTACCAAAGATGGAGACAGGAACCATCCCCAATAGAGTCGCCAGAAAAATGTGTGAATAAATCTCTAATAGGGAGCTGCCTTTCAAATCTATGGAGAAAAGAAAGAGGAGACCTTTTAGAAATTCATCTTGGTAAGATGCCATGCAGATCCATAAATGTACTTATTCAGGTGATCAGATACATCATCAAGAAAATAGTGTACTATCTCGAAAGACAGAAGTCACTACCCTTTAATGGAACCAATCACCTCAATAAGGACTCCTAAGGATGATGTGTCTACATATGTACCAGAGATTCTTCCCCTACTTTACATGAAAAAGTAAAGTAGGGCTTATTTTAAACTAGGTTCATTAAGTTCCTTATAGGGGCAATCCCCCATAGTTAATTACATCCTAAGGGATGAGATCCCTTAGGAAAACTCTCGATTAAGGCAAATGATCATTGTCTCTGAAGATTTCAATAGGAAGGACTATCAATTGATTTGTTTATTTTTGAAGATCAAATGGGATTGATCAAAGATAGATTTATTATCGAAGCCAAAATGGGAATAGGTAGGAGATGCTCACGATGCTAGGAAATCTAGCGAGCATCTCAAACTATCCTAAAATTGGGCTTTACATTTTAGAAATTGATTTAATTTGTTTGAGTTGTATTTTTCATTAGAAATCTAGGACTTAAGATTCCTTAACACAAGATTAAGGAAATGCCTAAGAGGTGAAGAATTATGCTTATGGTCCACAAAAGTAAAAAAGCAACCTCAAAACCTAAATATAGGGAGCTTCGGCGAGGGCCGGAAGCACAACCTAAATCTAAGGTAGAAAAATGGGTAATTAGTTTACCTCCATAAGAGAGGACAAACCACCCGATAGCTTGGACATACAACCGCCTGGGGGTGGCTACCAACTAACTCCTAGAATTTTAAATTCATGTAGACAAGTCTTTTATGCTTGATGCAAGATAGTTAGGCTATTTTTATTTAGAAAGAGACTAAATCCTTAAACTCACTCTCTAAAGAGACTAGATCATGTAAAGTGATATGCTTCAAATGACTTAAATCTAATATATTTCAAATTTCATTTTATTTTTCATTTTAGGCAATTATTTTGACTCAGGCTAATAGGATTTTTATGACAAATGTATGAGAAATCAGATTATTGGTCAAAATCAGTGAGACTTTTAGGAGGTGAGTTTCTACCACAACCTTCAAAGGTCAAGTCAGGTTCTCTGGCAAAGATGGAAGCCCTCCAATCAAGAGTGAAATAAGATGCATTCATGCATGATATTATAAAGAAAAGCTCATCCAACTAAGGGGTTGATAAATCTTTTATCTTGATTTTAATCCTAAGCTTTAAATGAGATTATGAGTTATTTATTTTTAATTTAAATATTTAAGTTAGGTAAAAGATTTATTTTTTCCTAAAGAGCCTAATCCACATCCAGGCCATACATAAAGCAAGGAAGAAACTAGGAAAAGCATGCCACTTAATGCGCAAGTTAAAAAAACATCAACCCATTTATAGAACTAGTGAAAAAAGAATAAAAGGCCATTTGTGCTTGGGCACCACCGCACAAATCCAAAAATATCAAATGTGGGTAGCCGAGCTCTACCCTTATACACCTCAGATTACAAATGAATTGAATTACAATTAAGTAAAAGGAATTCATTGTTATGGGATCGGGTTTATTCCATGGGCCAAATGGGTTGGCCCAAACCCATTGGGTTGGGTGCACCACTCATCATTAGGTCCCCTTGAGCTTTTAGGAGAGCCTCAAGTGATTGTGATGAGTGTATGACCAAAATATCCATGGAATAGGCCAAAATTTGTTCTATGGACTAGGGGTAAAATGGTCATTTTACTATTTTTTTTTAATTTGGGTATATTTGGTATGTTGATAAAATAGGTTTGGCTAAGTTTTAATGGATTTGGAATCCATTTGATAGGGTTTGGCTCATGTTGACCCATTTAGGTCAAAATGGGTCAAGTTGAGCAATTGGTCAAATTGGGTTAAACCAAGGGTTGGGTCAAGTTCATATGACCATTTGAAATATTTTGGTGCCTTTGGTTTGGTTCAATTTGGATTAGATTTGGTTTTGGCTCTATGACTCATTTAGGTCAAATCTCAAGTTGGGATTTGACCCATTGTATTTGGGATAGGTCAAGTATAGTTTTAGGTTTGATTAGTCATATGGAGTGGATTGATATCTTTGTTTCCAATCAATTTGGGTTAAGTTCAATTTTGGGTCAACATGACCCCTTTAGGTCATGTTGGGTCTAAGGTCAATTGGGCTAGGTTAGGTCTAGTTGGCCAATTGAGGCTTTGGTCAAGTTCAACAAGTGATTTGGCATGGACTTGACCCATTGGTTTTAATTTTGGCTTAGATCAAGTTTTGACACATTTTGGCCCTTTAGGTTAAAATGGGTCAACTTGGGTCAAGTAGGCCAATTGGGCTAGGTTAGGCTAAAAGGTTGACTTGGTCAAGTTCAAACATAAGTCATGAATGAACTTAGATCAATGGTTTCAATCAATTTTGTTAATAGTGGATTTTGGCTATGTTGGGTTTCATTTTAGGTTAAGTGTTGACTTGGTCAACCCTTATGTTTGACTTGGTTTGACCTAATTTGATTGATTGATCATCTCATGATGATTGTTGATCATGATGAGAGACAAGTATGAGTTTGGCTCAATCCATTTTGGTTAGAATCAAAAGTTAGCTCATAAGGGTACTTTAGGTCACTTTGGGTCAAGTGAGCCTAAGTGGGTCAAATGGCTTGGTCAAAGCTTGATTTGAAGTTGATTGATCTTGTATATGGACTATGATTGAAATATAAATCCATTTGCAAGTGGTTTGAAATCAAATGGATTTTGATCCATTTGAAAATTTCATATTCAAAGGAAGAATATGATGGACTTTTGGGTTTGATTTTTTATTTAAGTTTTGATTGAGTGATTGAGATTTGGATTTATATATGAGCTCATGATTGTAGGATTGATTGAGCCATGAGAGAAAATCAAGAGTTGGCTTGATTTGAAAGTGATTTGACTAAGCTCAAGATTTTGGATTGAAAGGCTTAGATTTGATTTTGAATGAATTTGAGTTTGATTTTTGTATTTGATTTTGATTTTTTGAATTTATATTTCATTTATATATGTGAATTTAAATGAGAATATAAATTGATCATGAGAAAATTTCAAGAATTTGAAAGGGTTTAATCATGATTTGAGTTAAATCCATTAAAGGGATTTAAAGCAATTTTTAATTTAAAATTTAATTTTTTGAGTTGGATATGATTGATTTATATTTATATTTCATTTATATATGAGACTATAAATGAGAATATAAATAAGTTTTGAAAATCCCATGAGTTTGAAATGATTTGATCAAAGTTTAGGTTAAATCCATTAATGGAAAATTAATGGATTTAAGGAATTTCAAGGATTTTAAATTTGAAATTAAATTTTTAAGTTAGATTTGGTTGATTTATATTTATATTTCATTTATATATGGGCTATAAATGAGAATATAAATAAGTTTTGAGAAAATCCCTTAGATTTGAATAGGTTTGATCAAGGTTTAGAGTTGATTTTGGCTAAGTCCTTTAATGGAAAAAATTAAAGGGACTTAAGAAAATTTTCATGAATTGATTTTGAATTTTGAATTTCATTTGATGGGTTTAAATTTATATTTCATTTATATATGTGAATATAAATGGGTATGATAAAATCTTGAAGATTTGAATAGGTTTGAATTATGATTTTGGTTAAGTCCTGAAGGGAAAGTTAAGGACTTATGCAAAAATTGGACTTAAGAATTTTTGATGGATTTTTGATCATGGGTTTCAATCAAAAGTTTCAATCATGGATTTGATTTAGATTTGGAGAAAATAAAATAGGATTGATTTGGAGTTTGACTTGAAAGAAGGAAAGGTGAGTAATGGTGCAAGCTAAGGGTAGGCAAGTTTCCTAACACCCCTAAGGTATGACATATTCCTATGACTAACCCTTCTAAGTATTCTAGGGCTAGGAGAGTATCCACCTAATCAATAGATGTGTCTTAGGACTAAGGAACTCTTAAAGTCTACAGAATCCTATGTCTAAGATGGAGGTGTTGAGAGCTCATTCTAAAAATGAGGTCAACATAAGCTAATAAGTAGTCAAACTTAATTGGCATCCCTTAATCTTTGCTTGATTATGATTACCCAATCCATTTCGCATGATTGAATAAAATTGGTTTGTGCAATTAAATTTTTTCCCTTTATTTCTATTGGTCGTTTAGCAATCGATCGACCCTAAAGGTCAAAAGAGAAGACTTCGACCCTCAGATGCACGATCAATCACTCTCGAGCACTCTCTCTGGTTCCTCTTGGAAAAGATTCAGTCGCCCTCCTCTCCCAAGCATTCTGAGCCCTCTTTGCCCTTCGATCAACCCATCCATCCTCCCTGCTTGGTTCGCCTGTCCCTCTCGAGCATTCCGAGCCTGACTTCCTTTGCCTTCGGTTCCATCCGACTAGCTGAGTGAGAGATCCTAGCTATCTCAACCGAAAGCTCTCCTTCTTCTTCCTCTTTAGCAATCGAACTCTCCAAGTCGTCTCTATCTAACTCTAAGCACATTTTATGCATTTCAGCTTTCTTTGGAGATTAGGGTTTTATGAATCTCTCTTTATTTTCTTAGAATGATGATAGAATTTGATCCTAAAGTCTTGGATGATGTATGTCCCAAGCTTTATATTGATTGCTATTATTTATGGGTTTTTATATCTTTAGTTTTACTAAAATGGTTTCTTGTTGGTGAAATAGCATTTTTAAAACCTCTCTTACATGTTTAAAATAAGGTTTAATGATATGAAAGAAGGGTTTAAGATGATGTATGGCTCAAACCCTAACCTAGTTGCAAATTTTCCTTTTCTTTTCATTCTTCAATTTACTGCTTGGATGGATTGATTGATGCTAAGTCTCTTTTTATAGTCTTAAGTAAAAAACATGGAACTGTGGAGAGGGGTTTGAGGTGAAGTATGGCTAAAACCCCAACCTATTTGCAAGTTGTCTTCTTTTTTCATATTCTAATTTGTTGTTTGAATGAAATGATTCATGCTAAGCCTCTTTCATATGCTTGAAATGAAATTAGAAATGTGAAAATGAGGTTAGAGATAATGTGTAAGCCTTAAGTTATATGTGGGTGTCTCCCTTTGAATATTGCAGATTTGCTTCTCATTATTTCCCTTTAATTGTATTTATTACAAAATTTATAAAAAATAATAATAAGAGCAAGTGTGGAAGTTTGTCTTATTGTTTGAGGTGATTAAAAAAAAGAGAGAGAAATCCATTACTTGCTATGGAAATTGAATATGTGTTTATGTCTCATTGCACCAAATGTTGAATTTGAGAAAGAGGCCAAAAAAATAAGTAATGAATGAGATGGTGTTTCTTTTTTATTTCTTATATAGTTATGGTATTGGGATATGTAGAGGTTGGATTTCCTATAAGGCTACCATGTTATTTAACTCCCTATTAGAAAAATAAAAGAGGTGTTTTAGATTTAACTCTCCTATAGTGGTGAGTATTAGAAAAAAGGAAGGTCTTCAAATGGGATTGAAGGTTTCAATTTTTCTTTTAGTTCATGCTATTGGAATCATGTTAAAGAGGATTAATTTCTACCCTAGTCCTTAATCCTTTCCCCTTTTAATGGGAATTCCAAGATTATGTGCAATGTTTAATCGTCATATGAGTTATTCAGTTTCTATCATTTGACACTTCATTACCATGCAAGTGACCATCTAATTAATCCTGGAAATTTCAAAATAATGCACATTGAATGTAGTATGGTTGTTTACCTTTGGTGAATTGAAGTTATTTGGCCTTGTGAATGGCTATCTTGTTGAAGTACAATTTTTAGATTTCTATAAGAATTGAGCTTAACATGATTACCTACACTTTCTCTTGCACTACTTGTTCATGTTGGTCTTGATTCTCATTTCTTCTTTTATGTTAAAAGTAAGAATGATTGAATGGTGTCCACATATGAATCAAAAGTTTATGTTATAGCATGTTATTTAAATTTTTAAAAGTGAAATGTAATTGAAGTAATGATGAAAAATCATGTCATTCCAAAGAGGCTTTTTTTATAACTCTATACATATGCAAATGCATGTTTCTAAATATGCTTTATGATAAGTACTTGTTCACATTATTCTAATGAGGCAGGAAAATTTATTATAAGTACTTGTTCGCATTGTTCCAATATGGCAGAAAAATTATTTGTGATAATTACTCGTTCACATTGTTCCAATATGGCGAGAAATTTGTTAAAAGAACATGTTCACGTTGTTCCAACGTGGCAAGGAAATTATTTGTGATAAGCACTCGTTCACATTGTTCAAATGCAGTGGGAAACTTTGTTATAAGTATCTGGTCACGTTGTTCTAATGTGGTAGGAAAATTATTCTATAATATAAGTACTTGTATGCATTGTTCCAATGCTACAAGGAAATGCTATGCTATACAAACCCAGGCACATCTTTCTTGGAGTGGTGGGCAAACAAAATTTTGGCCATGGTGCCTTACGACACCTACCATGCACGCCTTTCTTGGCATAGTGGGAAGGCCTAGTCTCCTAAACCATCCCCTTACGGCGGGATGACGTCGGGAGGCTCCCAAAATTTTTGATAAAAAAAGAGAATGTTTAAGTTTCAAAGCATTATTGTAATTCATGAAATTCAATTCAGCTTTTATCATTAAATTCTCCTTTGGCTAATTAAGTTAAAACAAGAGTAAAAAAAGATTGTTGGAAATGCATGCCTACATAAAAGAGAAATTTATGTGTTTATTGTGCATGAACAATCTAAAGTTCAAATCATGCAAATTATGTTATTTCATACCATTATAGCTTCATTGGCTTATACATTGTCATCTTTGAATTTTTAATTTGGGCATTGATATATGGCACTTGTTTCTTTCTCTTGACTAAAAAAAAGAGAGAAGATGAAAAGAAAATAAGTATTTATCTATAGGATTGTTCAACCCATGCCTTATTTGATTCTTACTTGAATTTTGATGTTATGAGAACAATCATTTGTGTGCTACTAGATTTGTTATGGATGCTTAACCTATACATAACCATGCTCTATTTACTTATCTTATGATAATCATCTCTTTTATGTGCTATATAAGTGAGTTGGAAGTCAAAAAGAGAAACCCTATGTATTACATAGCTCAAATCTTGCTTTGTTAACAAGTATCCATTCATGTTATATTCTTTTACCTTTATCTTAATTTTGGGATGAGGTTAAAATGAAATTCAGCAAGAGGGATCATTCATTTATATTATTTAGCTATGTTTGACTTGGTTCCTACTTGAATCTCAATGTCATATGGCCAATTACTTATTTGAAGCCAGATTTTTACTTATCTTATGATAATCCTCTCTTTTATATGCTATATGAGTGGATTAGAAGTGAAAAAGAGGAACCCTATGTACTACATAAGTTCAAATCTTGCTTTGTTATCAAATATCCCTTTATGTCAAATTGTTTTACTTTTATCTTAATCATGGGATAAGGTTGTAATAAAAATTAGCAAGAGGGTTTATTTTTTGCATTACTTTGGTATGGTTAACTTGATTCTTACTTGCATCTTAATGTCATATGAGCAATTATTTGTTTAGATCCATATTTTCAGATTTATGTGTTATTACATTTGGTATAAATGCTTGATCTACATATGTCCATGTCATATTCACTTTATGAAAAGAAAAGAAGAAAGAATGAATTCAAATCTAAATTTTAGGCTTGCTCTTTTCACTGTATTCATTCTCAAGAAATGATATACAAAGTTGCACATGTATAGAGCCAAAGATTGCTAGGTTTGGTTTGCAAGTTTCAAATAATTTTCCAAGGATTGAAAGTTGTTGTTTTTTGTTGCTTCAAGCTAAAGTTGGGTTTAATCATGCATTGAGTATGTCATAAGCATATTACTAGACAATCCCTAAGGCTTGAATCGCTTTAAAATGAGAAAGAAGTATGACATAAAGCCCATATAAACTCAATTTCATAAGTTTCTCATTAGTAAATAACATTGACACATAATTTCATATGGCATTTGCTTTATGTGTTGCCTCTAAACAATTACCATGTCATATGAAGTGAGTTTTGACTTATTTTTTTTTGTAAAAGTCATAATTTTATTACTTCATGATACTTAATTTTGAATCCTCTTAAATGGTGAACTCGTCATTATGTTAAAGCAAACTTGAAAGTGATAGGATTCATGAAATAAGCAAGATATTATCTTTGATCTTTTGATATGGCTATCTTTGATGCTCCAAAATGAGTTAAGTCTCATTCGGATTTTTCTTTCTCTTATCAATTCAAACTCTTCTTTATGTAATATGACAAGGTTTCTTAAAAAAAGAGAAAGAAAAGAGAATCCACCTTTGTATTTCCTTCTATTGTTTGGAATTGAAAATTTACTTGTGCATGACTATTCAATCATATCATTTGATAATTCTTGAAGAAAGGTGTTGTCATTTGCTATGAAAACTTGTAATGTGATGTTTCTATACAACCAATTCCTATCTAAAACTATGATCATTATAGCACCCCAAAAAAATCAACAAGTGCATGAAGTTTAAATCAAACTAAAAGCCTCATTTTCATGAAAATCTCTTACTTCTTTTAGCTTGCAATCTTGTTGGACAAATTAAAACATTAAATTACATGATAAGGTTTAAACCTAGAATATCAAAATTAAACATGACTTACCGTGGATGCAATGAGGTCAATCCCAATTGTTGGTGGGTTCCTTTAGAAGTTGGTAAATCCCTTTAGGAACTTTAAACTTATGATATTCCTTGTGAGAAGGATGTAAGGATGTGAAGGAAATAGGAGAGTAAATCCTCATAAGCGGAAGGATGCTCTCATATTTATAATGTATAGTAGCTTGCTCTAAAACTCTCTTCCTAAGTAAATGTCATTTAGGCCCTTTTGCGTAAGGCCAAAATGTTAAACCATAAGGACAAAATGATAAATGAGATTTGTATTATCCCATTAATTCTTATGTGTTTTTGTTTCATATTAAGGAGGAAGAAAATTTGTCCTCCTCTTCTTCTTCTTCTCATGTCATATATATAAGTTACACATGAAATGGGCTTGATGACAAAAGGCATAAATGGCATTTATGTTATCTCATTAAAGTCTTATGACTTTCTTTTTACATGATAATTAAGGAGGAAGAAAATTCTTCCTCCTCTCCTTTCTTCCCACGACATCATGCCATAAAAAAATATACACATAAATACATATGCATAAGTGCATGATAAAAGTCCATCATCCCCTTTACTCTCTTTTGTCATTTCTTTTTAAATGACCCATGAAATAAGAATGAATTAAAAAAAAAAAAGCTTCTTTATCTCTATGAGATTGTGTCATATCAAATAAAAAAAAGAAAAGAAGAAAATAATAAATGAAAAGAAGAAAAAGAAAGGGAAAGAGAGAAAAATGGGGCAATGAAGAGAAAATTTATTAAAAGTTGGATTTATTTGTTTCTTTTCATAACTTCTCCATACATTGTAATAAATAAATAAAAAATATGACTTCCCTTCTTAATAGATTTGTGCCATGACAAAAAAAAAGAGGAATCCATGTCAAATAAAATAAAATAATAATCATATCATGATATTTTGTTTCATCATTGGCTCATTTTAAATTCCCTAAGTGGGTGATAAAAAAGTAACTAGCCCATTTAAAATTATTAAGCTCTCTTTATCTTAAAATCTAAAAGTTCATTGGACCCAAATTCATAAATGGTCTCATAAAGGGCCAAGTTAATAGAAAGCTCGTTAAGCCCAATCCCATATGAGAGCTTATGATTGAGTTAATCTTCATTCTTTCAAGTACTTATACACTAACTCTCATGTGTATGTCATAACATCCATTACTTTATTGATTTTGATGTATGATATATGTATGGGAGAATCATATATGTTTGCTTACTACATATATGATATGTATGAGTGTTGAACAAAGTAAGCTTGAACATGTTTCATGACAAAGTATTTTATCACATAGATTTATACTAGCTCGACATTCCTTTAAATTTCATGGGAACTTTAATTGAAAAAGATACTACGTTTGATGTTGTTTAGCAAGTGTTTTGAATATTTAAATGTATATCCTATAAAGATGGATATATTTGATTCATGATAAACTGAGAAAGGCATAAATCTACATCATTCAGAACAGATGCTCACTTGATTTGCAAACAAATATTTTTATATATATTTCAGTACAGAAACATGCATGATCATTTAGAACAAATGTTCATTTGGTTTGCAACAAGTATTTGACAATATTGAACTCATATTTTTGCAAAAAAAAAAAAGAGATCTTCACTTATTTTATGACAAGTATTTATATGAATCAATGCTCTTATCTTTTATAAAGAAGATTTGCACTTGATTGATTTCTTCTAGGCATCAAAACTTAGATTTGACACATATGTCATAGCAAGCATAATCACTTCAACTTAGACATCTAAATATCCATACAATATTTTAAAAGAACAAATACTTGTATGTATGTTGAAGTATTCATTAGATCAAATACCTAGAAAAATTTGCAAGTCAAATGTAAAGTGAAAGACAGATACACTTCCGGTTTGATCTTAGACCGAGTTTGGGTTAACAAAACCCAAAATTCCATATCAAAATTTATTCTTGCAATTTGACACATATGTCATGCCGAACATAATTACTTCAACTTAGATATCTAAATGTTCATACAATATTTTAAAAGAATAGCTACTTGCATGTATGTTGAAGTATTCATTAGATCAATCATCTAAAAAGATATGCAAGTCATATGCAAAATGAAAGAATAGATATCTACACCCTAGTTTGGTCTTAGGACTGGGTCTGAGTTAACAAAACTTACAAAATCTAATGATATTATTATAAGAGTTTCAATTTAATAAAATTTGAGAAACTAATTCTATCATATAATTACAAAACAAAGTAGATCTATTGACGTAGATTCTCAAGTTCAAGCTCTCAAGAGAAAAAGTCTCAAACCTGATCCTCTATGCTCAAGCTAGAGTTGACAAGATTTGGATGACTATAATTCTTGAGATGTAAATTTGATCCTCCAGAAAAATAAGCGAGTTAACAAGATCTATTAGCCAATAATAATCATATAATCGAGAAAGGCGATCATTATTAAAGTTCTAAAAATGAATCATTATATGTTAAATCTAAATTAATTATAAAATGATCAGAATTCGAATACAAAAATTTAAATTAAATTAATTATTTAAATTTAAACTTAAAATCATCCACCCCTCCATAACTGTTTGTCAAGGGTGATAAATTAAGAAGACTTTTGCTCACAAAGAGCCATTGTCAAATCAAATACATAATTATTTTCACACTTAAATAATCTTAAGCTTAAGGGGCGTGGCGTATGGGTGTTTTCTCGTGTAGTTTTTTGTAAAATGACACCACATAAATGACAGTTATGACCGAGCCTCGGCCGTGCTGCAAAATGACACCACTAAATTACGGTCACAGTCAGTATATTCCTGCTCTTTTATGAATTATAGAATGTGTTTGATTGAGCAAAATGCACTATGTTAGTTAAGGTTGACTTATATTTGTTCCCTTAGACAAACTCTTTCCCAGGTCTACAAGAATACCTTGGACGACGTAACCCATGAGTTACAAACAAGGATCCTTCCAAGTCGTCATTCTTCTTTTACTGACTAATGAGCGATAACTTGAGATAACTGAGATCTAGATTGAGCGTCATCATTCCCCAAATAAAAGTTTTAAATTAAGATGATAAATTTCATAATTTTCAAACTCCAGTCAACAAAAGTTTTAAATTAAAATGATAAATTTCATAAATTTTAAACTCCACTCACTGCTATTATATACTCGTTATTTAGCGATTCATTGACTAGCCTTAATCGAAAGTGTTCTCTCAGTATTGAGAGGGATAATTAACTATAGGTGTTTGCGCCTATATGAAACTTGAAACCAGATCTAAAGTCCTCACAAAATGAGGAAGAAATCTCTGAGTAGTGTCTTATCTACTATTCATCTAATGATATTTTTACACTTAAAATTATCGCTTTCATCGAGAGGTTGGTGGCAAATTTTCAATCCTAACTTGAATTGGCCGAAAATGGGATTTAGCATCATAGCCGCCGCGAAGTTGAGACTTGAGGCTTCTTTCCGTGGCCCGCGGTCTATGACTTTTTTTTTTCTAAATTATCCCTCCATGTCTCAACTTCCACGGCTCGCAGTTTGGGACAAAAAATTAATTTAAATTATTGTTATAATTTATTATATAATTCTTAATTCCTAACTACTTAATTTAAATATAATATTGATTAATATTTAATTTATTTAAATTAATCTTATTTAATTAAAATTAATTTTAAATGAGCTTTCTAATTTAATTTATTATTAATGATTAATTTAAATTTTTGTGTATGATAATTAAAATGTAATAAATTTAATTATAAATTGTATATTTGATAATTAATTGGATTATGATAAATAAATAAAAATTAAAAATATTGATTAATATTTAATTTATTTAATAAAAAATTAATTATTGACCAATTACTTTAGTGAATAATTAATTAGAGATTTACTAATTAATATTAAACTATATATTTATAATTATTTAATTTAATAATTTTAATATTAGTATTATTTATTATGTGATATGTAATCTCTTAATGTAATTTAGTAACTTTTGCTTATATATGAAAATTAATTATCTTATTTTTCTTTGCTATGTTTCATAACATTCAACGCATAAAAATATTTTAATCTTTCTACACTGCACTCTCAATTGAATTTTTTGACAGAATCACAAACAATAACTTCATGTCACTAATTTTTTTATAATAATTTCACAGCTGAAGCTGTCCTAAACGTACCCTTTCTCTCTCTCTCTCTCTCTCCCTTTACCCTCTCATAACAATCGTCGGAGCTCATCGTAGTCCCATGTCATCGCCGGTGATTAGCAATGGCATCGACGGGATTTCGGTGTCTGTCTCCTCTTCTTGTTGTGGGTTCTAGCTGGGTCATCGAAAAGGTTGCAACAAGGGAGAAGATCGCGATCGAGTTGAAGAAAAGCGAGCGAAATCCTCCTGCATCTGCCAATAGAACTATGCCGAGCTTCTTGCAGTAGGCTGCAATTGAACGTATGAGGACCTAGAGGATATGCACACCCTCCAGAAATAGGTTCAGCCCATCAATAAATCTATTCATGAATAAGAAAATTTTGAGTTTTTTAAAAGAAGCCATTATCAGATAATATAACTGGACAAACGGAAATATAAATAAATATGTTGATCCACTAATATATGACCTTAAAGTCAGGAGAATAAATAAAATCAAATTGAATTGAATAAACTAAATTATAGTCCGATTCTATTGATTTAATTTTATGAATTATTTGAAAAATTTAATTATTTAAGTTATTTATTTCAATTTATTCTATTAAATAAAAAAGTTGATCAATCAAATCAAATACATACACTTAAGATCTATTTGAAGCAACTATATTTTTTTATAAAAATAGTTATAGAATTATCGCATGAAAAATAACTTTTTCAAAATTTATGGTAAGTATTATAAATATTATTATTTTAAAAAACAAAATAATATTTTTTATGATTATCAAATTTTAATAAATTTAATTTTCAAAAATAATTTATCATCACAAAAAATTCTAAAATAACAACCAAAAAATTAATAATCAAATGCAATAATATAAAAAAAAGTAAAGCATGAGAAATTTGCTCAATCACATCTTGAGAGTGATCGATTGAGAATTTAAATTGATGCATGATTTACAAATATAATTGCAATGTTTGAGCATTGTGGCTTTGAAGTTGTGAGTCAATAACTTTAATTGGAATTAAAATGTAATTTAAATGTTGACATTTGATTTAAATATTAATTAAAATTTAACTTAGACTTGATGATTGCAGCTAAGCAGAATGCTACATTATTCGAACTTATTTATTTAATCAAAATTGAACTGAAATTAAACAAAACCTATGCTTCAAAGCCTTATTTAACTTCATTATTAATTTTATTATTTAAACCTCAAGTCATAATCAAACTTTAGCTTATTATAATTATATTTAAGGTGGTGATGAATTCAGCATATTATCAAATTACGAAAAATACAAGTATTTATAAATTTTATCAAATTTGATAATATCCCATTGATCATTATTTTAAATATTTTATGAATAAACAAATTAAAGTTTCACCATATTCATTAACTATCAGTTATTTTTTTAATTATTGAATATTAGTTAAAAATAAATTTGCTTTTTAATCTACAAATGCACATATTTACTCTATTTTCATCATACTTCTACTACAATTATATAAAAAACTAGTATAAAGGCATAAAATTAAAAAATAATAAAAATATAACAGCATAAAAAAATTATCAAAAAGCAACAAATGATCATTAAAATAATATTTCATTAAACTCTTAATAAAATACTTGTCAGACAACAAATAAACATATTTACAAACATTGATGATCAAACAAATCAATGTTCAAATTTATTTCTATATCTAAGCTTTAAAAAATTTATTCAATAATTTAAACAAACAAATCAAAATGACCCATATATGAACAAGCATCAGATTGTTCATCAAGCATCTAATTCATTTACAATCCTAATTGCACCAAAAAACTAAATCCCAAGCATCAAATAAACTGTAATACAGATAACATGCATAATCCAAAGGGAACTGATATTAAAGGCTTAGATAAACAGAACTCCTAAAAGAAGAATACATAGCGTCGTCTTCTCCATTGAACAAACCTTCATGCATCTACTACAACGAAGAAGAGAAATAGAAACTTGAGAACCAGCAAAGTTTTGGACAAATATTACTGAACAAAAACACTCAAAAGGGGATCCTCTGAGTCCAGCAAAATCATTTATTACAAACCTGTGAGTTAAGAACTCGAAGATATCGCGAAAACTTAGAACTAAAGCAGCTTCATTTGGCTTGTGGATGAGCTTTTATGTATTCAATGAGTTGAGAGGTGTTTGAGATCTTGTCAGCCTCACTATTAGGGATTTCTATGGCGAATTCCTCTTCTACTGCTGTCATAACTTGGACGCTGTCAAGCATATCTAACTGTAAATCTCCCTTAAAATCTGCAGTAGAGTTCACCTGACGAGAAAGAAATGGAAAAGCAACCAACCAGTTCAAACATCATAATATTGGATGAAATATGATTTCTACGAGTTTATATTGACACCACTATAGTTTTTTTAGCTAATGTGATAATTTGTCAAAAGAGAGGTAGTGATATCCATAATAGGACAAACACAGAAGAAATATAAACATTTTAGTAATCATTTTGAAGACAAAGCACACTTCTATATTCCATTGGCATAAAAGGATTTCCTTAATCTCATTGAGATTTGAGAGTCATGTTGATGAATTTAATCTATTTCATTTGCTCAAAGGGTGCCAATTAGTCTAGCTGATAAGACCTGAGGAAGTTGTGGCTAAGATCTTAGATTCAAATCTCGCTTACATCATAATAAAGCTCCACCACCTTATAGACTTGAGTGACAGAAAAAAAAAAAAATAAAATCATTTGCTCCTCTTATTTTTGAAATCTCCTAAGAGAATTTTAAAATATCTCCTACTAAACATTATATAATAGAGGGATTTACATACATACAATATGATTCTTATGTATTTACATATCAAACACCCAAACTTCAATTTTTACATATATATAACCATAATCTTCAATATCACATCAAAATTTACCATTATCACTTACTTTTAAAAGTAAAATGCACCTTTTAAATATAGGAAAGTATTAGATAAATAAATATCTAACTTTAGGTGTTAGGTTTGTAAATACCTAAGAATTGTATGGTATATATGAAAATCTTCCTATATAATATTATAGGATGTAACCTTTTAACCAACTTTCACGAAAAGCCCAAGAATCTGTCTAGCTGACTGCTCCAAAATTTCTGCGATATTTGGTTGTTGTGTAGGGATACTTTGCAGTCAAAAGATAACAGTAAATGTGAGTTTTGGTCATTTGGAAAGTTGACTTCTGAAGAATGATAATGATGTTAAAAATTGGAAGGAATATCATAAGAATCCATGTTTTACCAGTTCTTTAACATTTATAACTTGCTGCAACTTCCAACAGCTTCTTGACTTCTCACTCGTTACCAATTTCCTGTCTAAGAAGATGGAGTAAGATGTGGAGCATTTTGCATAAAAAAGAATGCTTCCCTAATCAACTTTGAGAAGAGGAATGCCATGGGTCTGTTTGGGATCAATTTTATTCTGGGCTTTTCATTTTTACTTTTATATTATTTTAAAAATTATGTTTGTTTAATATATTTTTAAACATAAATCATATTATTTTTAAAAACACTTATAATAACTTTTGAATATTTTTAAAAATAATAATCATTATGAAATATATTTAATTTTGAATCAAAATATAAAAATAAAAAATAGAAAACAAAATAAAAGTGATCCCAAACTTCCCCTAAGAAAACTCTAGTACGTTACCTTACCGAGATCTGAATCCCCATACCAACTGAGTTCCCCACCTTGCAGATAATCTTTCTTTGTATAAAGGCTCATTTCGGAAGTTCCAGCAATTTGTCTAATTTTCAATTATAATTACGATAACTATTCTTATTTATTCCTTCTAGCTATTATCATTATTCATATTTTTTTAGCTCTACTAATTAATTCATTCCTCTGTGAATGCAATGGAAGAGGCCCGCAGTCATTTTACTGAGTTGTTGAATAGTAAATAGGCTCCCAAGTTGCAAGAAACTCCAGTTGTACCGTATAGAAAAATGACGAATAATGTCATGGGAGTGAAGTTACGGTCGGGTTCTAAAGGCAGCAGGGTTTGTCTCCAAACATCTTGAAATATCCATCACTAGCTTGCAGTGGGACCTCCAAGAAACTAGGAATCAACAAAACTATAGTTTACTACTGCAAAGTATGACGCTTCTCAACTTTGCAACTTGTTTGGTTGTTGAATTTGAAAAACCTCCAAAGTTTGTGGATGCGATTCAATACATGAGCTTGCAGCCTCATAAAATGTGAATGATGACTATATTGAGTGAGAAGTGACATAAAAGATTACTTTAGTGTAGGCGCTACAAATGCATCTAGTTTATCCAACATATGACAAACATAACCACAGAGAAGTTATCTATGAACGATCAAATCTGAAAAAATGGCGCTGCCCTTTATCTCCTATCATTGACAAATTCAATAATCTTTTTAATATTGCAAAGAATATCCACTAAAGTTATTTGTTAAACTTTTACAAGTTTCAAGGTTTGAGTTTTTCTTGTTGATCTTCGTGTAGTAAATTTTTTGCTTCAGCCACATGGACCTTATCCAATGGCAACCCAAGAAACAGAGAAGTCCAAGCTGCCCCGCTGCATATAACAAAAACCTCACATGATTAAGCAGCTGGGCAGCAAGCCACTGGTTCCCAACCAAGGGGAAGTTCAATCACCCTTAAAGACTTGTAAAGCATAGCAGTTAAGGGACTTGAGTGCAAATGTGAAAGAAATGAAAATAAAAGTAATTTCATATAGTAATAAATATCATACACAACAACAACAACATCAAGCCTTTATCCCACTAAGTGGGGTCCATGAATCTTTCATCTCCATTGTGTCCTATTATGTGTCAAATTCTCATTTAATTCAAGTTAGTAATAAATATCATAATCATTAAAAATCTTACATATAGATATGCAATTTATTTCTTTGTAGATAAATATACTCACTACTTATGATTGTCATTTACTCATTAAATTTTATTTTTTTTAAATTAATGCACTACATTAATCATATCTATGATATTTCATATTAGTTTAAAAGACTAGCATGCATATTATTATTTCATGTTTTTTGTATTCTAAATCTTATACTAGAGTTATTTATCACATTGGGCTTTTAACTTACTAGATATTAAGTTCACTATTATTTCAGGAAAAAAAAATACAGTAAGTTTTAGTTAGGCGACTCTATTTTATCTTATATCCTAAAATTTGATATGAAGTTTAAAATATAATATAAATTAAAGGTAACTTCAGATATGTATGAATTTTATAAACTTTGTTAAAAGCTCTATTATTCATTTTGATGACTTAAATTATGTACACTTTATTAATAACTCTAATTAATCTGATTGGATGATGATGAAAGTGTAAGAAATGTATTATGACAACCTAGGCATCTAATTTTCTACACAATCAATCCTAATAGGTGAAATCAAGATGGGTGTAGGTGAGGAATGTGTTTGATTAGATTGTTGCCTTTGTTATGTCCCATATTTGACTGAAAAAAAGAGTTAAATAGAGCATGATCTTGACACAATCACACAATTCTAGATGGCAGTATGAAGCCTCTCATAATTATCAAATTATTTAAGCATACCAAATAAAATCAAAATACTTGAAGGTTACATCAATCAATTTTGTGATGACACACTTATCGAAGCCAAGCAATCTCTTTCACATTTGTCAAATTGACATCTCAACCATCATTTTAGAATTCCTAAGCAACCACATACCTCATTTGCAAATAAAGGTATGGGGCTTATGTTTTTCATTCCAAATCTCTATCAAAGATTGCATTTTTTTGTCCCTTCTAAGAAAGCACCATTTTAAGGCATCAAAGAAGCTTCTTAGTGCCTAAAGCTAACTCGTTATTTTTCCTATGGTTGACTATGATAGTAGATTAATCATGTGCATTAATCGTGTGCAATGAAGAACAACCTTCTTGATGACTCTCATGTAAACATAATCTCTAACATAAAACAATAAATATTAACCATATTTCTCTCATCACAAATAATAATTTACAAAAGAAATCATTCACACACCCCTTCACACCAACAATAATTTAACTTACTAATCGCTAATATACCTACTCCATTCCAATTGTCAACCTTCATAACATAAAATAACATCTAGAGTCCATGGGCCTAGTGAATAGTCCACGATTCAATAAGTCAAATAGATAAAAGCCTAGTCCTACGTTAGGGTTAAGTTAACTATAGAGGGGTTGAGACTCTAAAGGTCACAAATGTAAGTCAAGAATCAATAAGAGATACCTAAGAATTGACTTTATATTTTATATATTTTTAGATATTTATAAATTCATAAATAAAAGTCTTCCTTGATGACTCCTACGTAGACACAATCTCCATCACACAACAATAAGCATCATTATGCATATTTTTTTGATTCATAATCAATAATTTACAAGAAAAAATCATCCACTTGCTAGCCCCTTCACATGAACAATTTTTTAACTTGAAGTTGTTAATATACTTACTCCATTCCTACTGTTAACCTTCATAACATACAATAGCATATAACCTTTCTTAATGTCTCCTCTTTCCATTTAACCTTTGGCATAAATGTGGTGTTTATCCTTTCTTTTAATCAAAATGTCCAATTGATTTTCAATCTTCTTGTTTTAAAGTTTTAACATTCCATATAGTAAATTTGATCTCATTTTTTATATTTAGTTCATTTTAGTTATTATTGGACTAAGTTATGATGTTACGCTTATTCATGATATCCTAATCAGTTCTAACACTTTCAGGTGGCATTCTAACCTTCAATTATTCGCTAAAATAAGGTTAAAAATAAGTACATCTTTAAAATGTGATTTTTTTAATCAACTTAGTTGTCATCATAATCAAATAAAGTGAATGGACATCACTTCATAAAAAATATAATAAACATTAAAATATGAACTATTTCCTAAATTTTTGGCATTTGGCTGTCCATCAATTAAACAAGTATCTTCAATCTTTCTCACTCAAGCAATGGTGGTTCTAATCATCCCAAAGTTTATAAAAAGTATTTTAGGTCAATCTAAATAATTAATAAATTTTAAATATTTCTACTAAAAAATTAGCAAATGTGATATTTATTTTTCTTAAAAGTCTTTATAATCGCTTAAAAATCTTTAAAGTATTTTATATCATATAAATTTATCTATATGAACACACTCAAATATCTCATAAAGGACAAGGCATTCACCTTAATCAAATGATTAGGCTAAATGTGGCATGATTATATTACAATTATGACTTAAGTTGACAAATTCTCTGATGGCCAAGTCGTTATGATCCATGCACTTAACATGGCATAAAACTTTTTTGTTTGCTAACATTGGTTTAGAAATAGCCCTTTAAACAAATATCAACTTGGATGCAAAATCCCTTAACAACACAATTCATGACTACTCATAAAGATAATTAGAACAAAATAGGTCAACTATCTCACCAAATCAACTAAATCATAATTCATGACAATCCATAATGATGAAATCATAAAATCTTGATCAAATTTATCATCATTTCACCCACCATTCACTCTAAGTAAAAAGGTGACTCCTCTTCTTATAATTGGAATTAATGAGACTAAATACTAAACATCATGTAGCCTACTAATAAGCATTAAGCGAAAGTTTTCTCTCATAATCAAAAGAAATAATTAACCATGGAGTTTGTGCCAAGGGTTGAAAGTGGGTCTAAATGATTTGTGAGCTAGCTCAAATTTGACTCAATAAATAGCTTCTAAACCAAAGTCAATATCCTAATGAGTAAAGCTTGAACTACCCTTGGCACAACTCGTTTGATAAATATTAATATATAATACACTTAAAATATATATATAAAAAATTTAAAAGTTCAAATGTACTGTTGATAAAAATATTCACAAATTATATATCACTTCCTCATATTAAGTAATTAATTGTTATTACTCATATAATTTCTCAATTTTTTATCATATTCTATAATACATAAATGCGAACATGAGTCATGAGGACATAAATATGAATCAACAAAATGGCAATACGATATAACTACAAAAAGTATAGCACTATATATCCTGAACACATTATAGTTTATAAATTGTTTATATAAAATGCACAATTGAAAGACAATAACTTAAAATGATACACCATTTTATAAAATTTTGATGTGTTATCTTCGTGAAAAAAAATGTCGAATATCAACTTCTTGTAATTCAAAAAAAAGAAAAGAAAAGAATTTCCATACATGCCATTAAATTTCATGGCACATATCACTTATCAAAATAAGTATAGAAAAAGATTACGGCTAATATGCTTACAATATATATATATATATATACATACATATACATACATACATATATACACATATATATACATATACAACTTTCATATACCATTAAATTTCATGGCACATATCACTTATCAAAAAGGCACATGTATGCATAAATTCAAAAAACTAGTTTCATAAATTCATACAACATAAAATATATAAATACAATATGTATGTATATGTACATGTACCTTTTATGTTGTATGTATTTTATTGAATTCATGCACATATATACTTTTTTTATGTTAGAGAATTTTTATCCTTTTTCTTTGTATGCAATAAATATTTTATTTTTATTTTTGTAGTGTTGTTTTTACATTTTAAGAGAAGTAGCTTCACGTACATAAACTATCTAAAAAATGAAATTTGATAGGGAGAAGTATCACAAGAGCTTACAACAAATCAAATTATAAGTAAATCTCTTTTTTTTTAGATGTTAGAATGTTTCTTTGAATTAGCATTGAATAATTTTTAACACCACCCTGCCCTGAAACTAGATTTTCAATTTATAATTTTAAAGATAGGTCCATCTCTGCTCTTGAATAAATTTGGGCTTGATGATGAAGCCTTTTAAGATCTTCTAAAAAAAACTAAAAACTTATTTTTATCTTCTACTTATGAGTGCCTCCTAGAATAAAAATTTAGACCATCTGTGCACTCAAATCACCATTATTACTCTTATATATGTCCAAATTACACCCACTATTCATATTATTATTGAGCGGGGATGTAAATGAATCGAACTCGAACTCGGCTCAATAATAAACTCGCTCGCTACTTACTTGACTCGTCGACTCATCAAGTCAACTCAATATATATATATAATCTATTATATAAAAATATTATTTTATTATACATTACTCAAATTATCAATTTGTATAGAAACATAGAATAAAAAAACTACTTTCTTTCTTCTCATTAAAAGCATTAAATGCTACTACAACTTTTTTTATTTAATGTTAAGTTTCTATCGGCTTTTCCGCTCCCGTATGAAGCCATCACTCAATAAAAACGCTTGCTGCTTTGCTTGCAACTTTAGCTCCTCTTGCCGGAGGAAATTTTCGGTGCTTCACCAACGATTCTTTTTCCAACGAGCTCTCGAGTTACATGATAGGTAGGTAGGGTGTGCATTATTTGGTTTTAACCAAAAATCAAATCAAACCAAAGTTTTGAGTAATTTGGTTGCGGTTTTGAACTTAGTAAGATTTTGGTTTTAATTAATGAAAACTTTGGTTTTGGTTATTGGATCGGTTTATTAAATACTATTTTGGATGGAACCAAATAAACCAAAATAATTATATGTAATCTTATTTTTATGTATAATAGACATATATTATACACTTATTTTATTATTATTTTGAATACTTGGTAGATCTTTTAGAGGATCTTATCTAATTTTTTCAAAATATTTTGGTCATGTATGGTAATATGATTATCAACTTCTAAGTTCAAAACATCATTCAAGTAAGTAAAAATTAGTTTTAAATATTTTTTTAGCGCATGAAGTAGTTAATTGCATTTTTTTATTATATTTATATTTTTTTTTCTTATTGCTTGTTCATTATACAATAAAAAATTATGCAAATAATTTTAAATGTATAACGGTTTATCCAAAACCAAACCAAAATAATCACCAAATTATTATTTGGTTTGTTTGATTTTTTATTTGGTCGGTTTATTCAATATTTTTAGGAATCCAAAATCAATCGGTTTTAAAAATTTATCATCCAATCCATCCAAATCAACCAAACGCACACCCCTATAGGTAGGCGAGATGAGCTTGAGGTCATCTTGTGAACTCGACTCAAGCTTGAGCTCAAGTTTGAGCCATATTTTTAGCTAACAAGTCAAGCTCAACTCGACTCAATTGCACCCCTATTCTTAAGTATGAGCTCCCACCACTCTAGAACTCTCTCCATATAGTCAAGATGAAATCGTTCCAAACTAATTTAAGCTTGTTGTTTATTTATGAAAGTGAGAATGAGTCTAAACCGATTAACTTAAATAAGCTCAGGGTACCTTAATTAGCCAATATGTTGAAGTGGAATCCACCATGAACCACCCTAAACATAATTTGTAGCCTTCCAAAATTTTCAAGCCACCTTTCTCAAAAAATATTTTCTTAATGCAGGCCCATCAGCTAGTATGTATTACCATAGCCAACTTTTTTTTCAATAGACTACTCCCACCTTCCCAAAATAAATGAATAAATAAATAAATAAAAATAAAAAGTTGATGATTTAAATCAAAACAAATACCAAAAATGGTTCCCAAATTATTCATTAAAAAATCCTAATTAATTCAACATAAAATACTCTACACCTACAAAGGAGCACACCATGTATAGATTTTCCAATATGCAAGACCAATTCATCCTCAGAGGGTAGCACCCCAAACATACTACATCTTGATTTCAGTATTAACTGTATGAGAATGAAAAATGTTTGAGGAATATAAAATTATGTAGTACAAGGTTAGTTTCCTATTGGAGTTGGCACGTAACTAGGATTGTGGTGTAGGGTTATGCCTTCTCTCCTCCCTTGAGTCTTCTGGCAACCGCTTCTCTCCCTCTTTCTGGCTTCCTCCCTTCGCCTCTCCTCCCTCTAGGCCTCACTCAGCATTTTAACTCCTTATCGATTTGGACCTATCTCTCTTTGCAACACTTTTTATAAAATCCTTGCAAAGGTGTTGGCAAATAGGATGAAAAAAAGCTTATCTCATAGTATCACCCTACCCAATCAACATTCATTCAAAATAGGAATATTGCAGACAATATCGTGCTGGCCCACAAACTCTACAATGATTTCAACTCCCACTCTTTCTCTTCAGAGTGTTTTATTGCTAAATTCGATTTAAGAAAAGCCTTTGACACGATTAATAGACAATCCCTTCTTAAAATAAAAAAAGGTTTTTTATTTTCATTCATTGGATTGAGAGTTGTATTTCTTATGTCCCCTTCTCCATTATGCTTAATAGGAAATTAAAGGTTACTTGGATCATCTCAAGGTCTCATTCTTTCTTTTCACAATAGTAACTTGTGCTCATATCTGATCTCTCCTTTGATCTCCGGGTTATGTTAATGATCGGTCTTATGTTTCCCTCCATTCTTGCTTAATATCCTTGCCTCCTCTCTTAGTTTGGAAGTCAATAATGATAAATCCCATATCTACTTCTCTAAAGATACTAAGCATGTTGAAAGCTTTTATTTCTAAACATTAAACAAGGCTTCTTCCCCTTCAAATATTTGGGATTCCCTTTGGTGGTGGTCCTCTTAGAATGGAGCATTTCAAATCCTTATTTGACAAGCACCACAAGTGGTTGGAAAAGCAAATTTCAATTTTATGGAGGTCATTTTCAGCTTAGATCTTCCATTAATAACTATTTTTTGTGGTTGGATCGATAGCAATTCCAAAGGGGGTTCTCAAAATCTTACCTCTCTTACTGCTAACTTCTTTTTTCATAGTGGTGAAGCAAAAAAATTGTAACTAGTTTCCTGGGCTAAAACCACCCTTCACAGGGATAAGGGTGAGACTAGTTTGACTTTTGTGTCCACTCTGAATCTTATTTGCAAAATTAAAACTATCTGAAAAATCATCAATAGATATAGCCATTTTGCGGATTGGTATTTAAATAAATACGGTTCCATTTGGAGTGACGCTCATCTCTGTTATTCTGCTCTATGGAAGGAATTAAGGATTTGTGTTGGGCGTTTCAAAGAGAACTCATCTTTCTCGGTTGGTAATGGATCCTCATTCTCCCTTTATTTCAATCCATGGTGTAAAGGACGATCTTTATTTGATATATTGTGACATGAGTGCTTTACCCTGTTTAATAGGCCTTTTAACTCTACTGTGAATATTATCATTTTAAATAGTTACTGGGTTCTGTCTGATTGACTGAGGCTGTATGATAATATCTGCTTTAATGTTATCAATAATATTAAGCCTATTTCTGGCCCTAATGAAGTCCTTTGGAAGGATTGCAAGAAGCTCACCTCTAATCTCATCAAATCTTCAATTTTCATCTTCTCCCTGATGTAGATTGGTGGGAAGATATCTAGTTGAAGTTTTATGCTATTAGCTATGCTCTCTTTTATCGGATGGCCTCTGTGGGAGGCTTGAAGACCTCTGATAAATTTTTTTCTAGAGGTTTAGGTCCTCCCATCACTTGTCTTCTTTGCAATGCTGAGCTAGAATCTCATAATCATCTCTTCTTTGAGTGTTCAATTTCTATAGGGCAGATTAGATCCTTGCCTAAGAGTTTCTTTCTTCTACAAGCCTCTCTCCCTCAGGTACTGGCAGGAGTTTCTTTACATTATCATAAAACACTTAAAAGATTGTACCTTGATCTTAGCTATTTGGTCTATGTCATATGGGGAAAGAAATCACCAATTTCATCAAAGAGAGGCTAATTCTCTATTCAATTTAGCTAACAAAGTTAAACTTTTGGTTGACTATAAGATTAGAAGATAGAAGTTCAAACCAATGTGGCCTTTTGTAGTACTCTCTTACTTGAATTCCTAGAGGAGTTTTGGATACCTAGTGATGTCTCAACTGGTTTTATGTTTCTAGTGACTGCTTTTTTGGTTTTGTTTCTCTACATTTCAATTTCTGGTCTTTTATAGTTTTGATAAGCTGGACAATGATGTATTTTTGGAGCCTGACCTTGTTGACAATTTCTCCAACTCTGTTAGCATCCTCCACATGGACGACCACTGCTACAACTTCCGGTATGCCTCATTTCTCTGTGGGCTTGTTTTGGCATTAATGATTGACTACTGGGTTTCCTGTGGACGGTGGTTGTGGTAACTGTGGCATGGTGCCTGCTAGTTGGGATTTCAGTCTATTTTCTTATTTCAGGAAGGCTCTTGTCATCACCTTATTCATGATTTTTGTCTACTGTGTCCGGTGCTTTCTCCTTTTCTTTTACTCCTGATGTTTTTTTCTTAGCTTATAGAATTGGTGTTTTTTCCCTGTTCAATCCCTTTTGGGATTACCTGATGTTCCTCTTGTGTATCTACTATTTTTAGGAATAAAATTGGGCAATTGCCCTCAATTTTTCCAAAAAAAGGTAACTAAGATTATAAAAGGACCAAATCCTAATACCCGTAAAATGCTAGATAAACAAAGATTAGCTGGGCTAGAAGTTTAATCTTAGATTGAAATTAATTTGCATCACAAAAATAGTTCAATGTAAGAATACTAATGCAACCAGTGCTACTACCATCAAAATTCTCTTTCATAGTGGATATTTGCAGTGCTAGTATTCCAGAGATAAGACATTTTTCATTAATTAAAAGTGAGACAACCTTGCAAAGCACTTTAAAACCAACGATCTCCAATGTTCTCGTGATAAATAAATAAAAACATTTTTTTAATCTCACTGTCTATCTCGATGTATGTAGAATAAGATGCCAAGCTTAATCTTCAAATGTAAAATATCAATTTTACATGGTTCAGAATAAAATAAGGGAAGAAAACATAAATCAATTAGAAAATTCTTTGAGCGAAAGCAGAACCAACATAAGAAATAACGATTTTAAATCGAGACAAATGAAATGAATAACAAAAAGAAGTTAAACCTTGGCAGGATCAATGAATGGTGAGGATCTGAGGAGATAGAGGACTCGATCAGTGATATCCTGTTCGTCAAGGGAAGTGGAAGCGGAACACAACGCCGATTGTGCGAAAGCCCTCGAACCGGATGGGTAGTTTTCCAATATCGACAGAGAACGAGTGGAGCTGAGAAGACGAATAGTAGCCTTGGCAGCTTGCATTGTGCCGCTCCCAACTTCTCCTCGACCAGATTGTTCGTCACCTGCGGGAGAGAGAAACAAACAAAGAGAGAACGGAAACCCTACTCACACGACCATCTCCTTCCCCACCGTCCTACCACGTCTTTCCAAAATAAAAACAGGGGGATAATTATATACATAGCATCTAAAATTCATATATTTATAAACTTAACATTCATTTTCATTTTTTAACTAATGATCTCGTATAATTAAGCATGCTACGCTCAAATTACTTGAAATTTGATAAAAATGAAGATTATGGGATAAGATTTTAATATGAATTTCAATATTTGAGTGGGAATTTAAAAAGAAGTAGAATAAGTGGATGTTAGTTTTATAAATATCTGTATTTGAATATTATGTATGTAATTGTCAATATATATATATATATATATATATATATATATATATATATATGATTTACACAAAGTAACATATTTGTATATTAGACTTTATATATCCAATATTTGAATTTTATAATTTATATAAAATACTGCTCAAATTATTAAATTGCATACAAAAAATACTCCATTGAAAATACCCTAATTTCTTTACCCTTTAAGTTCATTATATATACATAAATTACCCTACCTCACAATTCGACATTTTTTTTTCTACATCTAATCCCTAATTTTAATTAAGTAAATAACTTGGTCATTAATAGATGCATCCTTACTCTTCTCTTTCCCGTCGAACTGCTCCCAACATACAAAACTTTTTCCACACTATCTTTTGAGTGAGATTGATTGAAGAATACAATTTTTAATATAATCTTATTTGGTTATCCTCAAGCCTTATATGATTACAATAACAAAAGTTACTTTAACCTTTCCTTTGAGGGCATGAATTTACTTAAAACTAACTGAGCTTCTACTACCTCTCAATTTTAATTTATTTAGCTAAAGAATTCTTCTTTTGAGATAGTGGTGTGACCTTATAATGCATTATATCCCTCTTCATGCATCTTAGCAGCTTCCCTTCTGGATACCTAAAAAAAGGCTCATTTTCAGGCAATTTAACTATCTTAATAAAAAATGCACTATGTTTTTAGTGGAGTAGTCCACTATCTATAAATAAATATAATATGTATTATCAAACATTATTCCTCTCAATGCACTTTATAAATGAACTCGCCATATTTGAATTATGATGTCTTTGTCTCCCCCAAATAGTTATTCAATGGCCTACTACTTCTACTCATCCTATTAAATTTCTCCTTGGATGAGCATTCTCCAAACCCTTGCTTAATGATCAAAGCAAATTCATAAATGGAAAATGTAATTTTCTTGCCTCCAATATTGATCATGATAAATCAACTTTCATTTTTGTTGCATGCTAAAAAATCAGTTGCAGTAGAATAAAACTTTACGCCTTAGCCTTGTTGAGAAATCCAACATACACACAGATATTTGAAGAGAGAACAAAAAACTCCAGGATTTTTGCGTGAAAAAACTCCAAAAGGAGGGAAAAAAATCACGGGATCTAGCCCAAAAAATATTCCACTATATATCTTCTTTGGAGTACAAAGTTTAAGTTTTTCCGATAACAAGATTACAAAGTTATATGTGAGAAAGCCTGATAATGGGAATCCCAAAATCAAGTAAGCAGTATCTGCGGTAGTTAAGCAGTTGTTATTGGTGGTAGTCGGCGATGGTGACAGCGGTGTCGGTGATGATCCAACGGTCGGGTAGTGGCGGCCAGCGGTGTGGCCGTGGCGGTAGCGCGATGGTTGCAGCGACTCGCCAGCGGTAAGATTACTAATAGCAGTGGTTAGCAGTGGTGGCAGCGATAATTGGTCAGCGATGATAATGTGCAGTGATAACCGGCGATGGTGGGCGATGGCCGTGTGTTTGCGGCTGACCAGCGCGGTAGCCAGCGGTGGCAGCGGCGATGGTGGCAGTGATAACAGCAGTGGTCGACGATGATGTCGATAATTGGTGCCGCAGCGGTGCGACCGGCGATAGTGTGCGGCATGGCCCGGCAGCGGATCAGCAGTGGTGGTGCGATGGCGACCGTGGTGGCGTGATGATGGCGGTGGTGTCGTCGGTAGTGGCGATTATGCTTGGAGGTTCTTCAAGCCTCAGAGCTCTCTCTTCTCTTTTGCTTAGGCTCTCTCATATAAAGATTGAGGGGCTATTTATAGATTATAGGAGTAACACCTCTGTAAATATAGGTAAAATCCGAACCACTCCATTAGATAGCTCAAAATGATTCCTTTGATCATCTGATATATTTTAAATATTTGAATGCTCAAATGAAGTCAAAACTACAAAATCTTAGGCTTGTTAAATCCGGCTCATCAAGACGCTCGATTTACTATTGTTGACCTCACTTTTGGAGTGAGCTCTCAACTTCTCCATCTTAGACATAGGACTCCTCTAAACATTAAGAGTTCCTTAGTCTTAAGACACTTCTATTGATTAGGTGAAGACTTAACCTAACCCTAGAGACTTAGAAGAGTTAGCCATAGGAATAGGTTATGCCTTAGGGGTATTAGGAAAACTTGCCTATCCTCTAACTTGGACCAAATCCTTGTTTCCTTCATTCAAATCAACTTCAAATCCAAATCAATTTCAAACTCAAATCAATCTCAACTTAATTGATTTTCTCAAATTCAAATCAATTCCAAATCCAAATAATGAATCAATTCCAAATGATTGAAATCCATGATCAATCCTAAATCCAAATCTTTCCTAAGTCCTCTTGACTTCATCTTAAGGACTTAGCTCAAATCAAATCCAAATCACTTCAAATTCAAAAGATTTCTCATTTATAATTACAATCATAAATGAAATATAAATTCAAATAACCAAAACTAAATTCAAAACTCCAATTCAAATCTGCACAGGATGACCCCTTATGCTAGTCAATCAGTGTAGAGAATAGGATGACTTCGATTGGACACGATTCCACCAACACGTTCCAACGTCTTTCTGCGAACGAGCAAGTGAAAGGTGTGTAATCTCTTCACATCAAATTCTAAAATCTTTTCTCCAATGCATAAGTCAAATCTGGTTTGTATTTCAAACTTGATATATGGAATCTTACGCTCGTCGTGATCCATTTTCTCAACATTGAAATGTGAAAGGCGTTGTGAATGTCCAAGTCAATGGGTAAGGCAAGCTGTAAGCCATTGCTAATCCTTTGATTTCAAAAGGTCCTATATACCTAGGGCTCAATTTACCTCCGAGACCAAATCTACTAATTCCTTTCATAGGTTTGACTTTCAAAATACAAGTCCATGGGAAATGCTAGTTGGGTTATTACTCAAAAGTCAGAGTTGATTAGAGAATTAGAGGCTCTACAGCTGGAAGTTAGAAGATTCAGTGATACTGGGCATTTATCTCAATTGATAGTGCAATCAACTTTGTTTGTGAGAATCAAGTAACTAGATCATGGATATCAAAATTCATTGAACAAATCAGATTAGTCGAGCGGAATTTTCTAGAGCGGGTATTATTGAAGCATTCACTAGATTTTGGTGATGCGGTGTTGAGACAAGAAATTTTTCTGAAAATAAATGAAACTCATAATTAACACCAATCTTACACGATTGATATCTCCTCATAAACTGCGAGTGCGACTCTAGCAATATTAATTACACTTCAATCAACAAACTAAAATTAAAAACATCAAATCCTAAATCCCTATTCAATAATTCTACAACTCACGAGAATTTTTTGGAACTTTCCAATCAATGCATTTCACACATTTCAACAGAAGTCACTGAAAGAAAAAAAGGGATAGGGAAAGAAAATTAGCAACACAAATTCCCTGTTTCCTGATGAACAGGAAATCTAGCACGATTCACGGAGCCAAATGATCGGTTCATGGATTTCCCAAACCGGCGCTTATGTCCAACTACTACATGTACGCTTCTTCACAAAGGCATACTTCCACAGCTTCATCATCAAAATCAACGCATCAGACCATCACTCTACCGACGCCAGGAAGTTCTCTCACCAGTGGTCAGTCAAGCCTAAGGAAGGAAAGGAGAGAAGAACCCGCACAAGGACTGAGGCCGAGGGAAGGAAGTGAAATAAATGAACAGTATTAACTGACCGATATAATGCCACCAGAGCGTTAATCACAAATTTTAGAACGATGCCAAGAATCATTCAGCTTAAAACAAAATTAATTAGAATTAAATTAATGGATATTATAAAATCTAACCAAAGTACAATTTATCTCTTTCAAGTCAACTCCTTGAACTCCTTCAAACAAATCCAAATCAATTTAAACTCAAAAGATTTTCTCATAACCCATTTATATTCTCATTTATATTCATAAATATAAATGAAATATAAGTTCAAATAACCAAAACTAAATCCAAAATTTAATTCCAAATCCAAAATCTTTCTAAGTTTTGATTTCATCTTAAGGACTTAGCCCAAATCCAAATCACTCCAAACTCAAAAGATTTTCATAACCCATTTATATTATCATTTATATTCACAAATATAAATGAAATATAAATTCAAATAACAAAACTCAAATCCAAGCTCTAATAACTCCAACCTATACCCTTTCAAGTCAAATTCTTGAACTTAGCCAAATCATTCTCAAATCAATTCAAACCTTTGGATTTTCTTTCCAAACAATCAATCCTTCAATCACTAACTAAATATAAACATAAACTTCAATCATCAAACCAAATTCAAACTAACCCAAGTCAAACCCATATTCACCCTTTTGACTTGAAATTGCCAAATGAATCAAAACCCATTTGACTCCAAATCACTTGCAATTGGATTTATATTTCAATCATAAGTCCATATGTGAGTTCAACCAAACTTGAATCAAGTCTTGATCAAGCCAATTGACCCACTTAGGCTCACTTGACCCAAAGTGACCTAAAACACATTTTGAGCCAAATTCTAATCCTACCCAAATTGGATTGAACTAAGCTCATCTAAGCCTCACATTGTGAGCAACAATCATCATAGGATGATCAATCACTCAAATTGGGTCAAACCAAGTCAAACCTAGCCTTTGACCAAGTCAACACTTAGCCCAAATGAAACCCAAACTAGCCAAAATCCATCATAGGCCAAATTGATTGAAACCATTGATCTAAACCAATCCATCATCAATGATTGAACATGATCAAGCCATCAATTGAGCCAAGCCAAGCTACATTGGTCACTTGACCTAAGTTGACCCAAGTTGACCTAAAAAGTCAAAATGGGTCAAATCTTAGTCTAAGTGAAATTGATTGCAACCAATGGGTCAAATTCATTCTAAATCACTTGTTGAACATGAACAAAGCTCCAATTAGCCAACTAGACCCAACCTAGCCCAATTGACCATGAACCTAACTTGACCTAAAAGATCAAATCAACTTGAAATCAAACCAAGCCAAAATTGATTGAAACCAAAGCTTGCAATACATTTCAAATGATCAACCAAGCCTAAACCAACCCATGACCTAACCCAATTGGGTCAAATGAGTCAAATTGGTCAACTTGACCCATTTGACCTAAGTGAACTCAAATGAACCAAAACCAAATCTAAATCAAACTGAACTAAACTAATGATACCAAAACACTTTAAATGGTCATATGAACTTAACCCAATCTTTAGTTTGGCCCAATTTGACCAATTGGTCAAGTTGACCCATTTTGACCTAAATGGATCAACTTTAGCCAAATCATATCAAATCAACTCCAAATTCCTTGAAATTTGGCCCAACCTATTTTTGAAACATCTCACCCCAAATCAAAATCAAGGCCAAATGACCATTTTATCCTTGGGTCAAAGGGTAACCTATGACCAAATTCACTTAATTTACCAATTCTCATGGCCACTTGACATCCTTCTAACCATGGACATATAAGGAGGGTGGTGAACATGACCCAACGGGTTTGGGTCAGCCATGACCCAACCAAGGCCAAACCTCAGAAATTCTCCACTTGGATCACCTCCACACTCACCTATGCACTTCCTCCCTCCACTCCGCCAAAAAAGCACATGGACTCCTAACATCCAAAATAACCCACCCATCTCCTCAATTTAATCATAATGATAAGATGGCTCTGCCATCCATCCAAGGAGGGAGATATACTCCTCATTCTAACTCAAAGCACACTCAAGTCGATTGAGCTAAGTGATCAAAGGGAAGCATCCACAAGCTTCCCAAATCTCTCCTTCTCGATTTTGCTTAAACCAAAAATAGGGGAGGCCTAAGGAAATTCCACTTCACTCAATTCTCTGCCAAACCTAAATTCACTTTGCAAGCACCATTAAGAAAGTAAGTCAAGCTCACCCCAAGCATTTCCTAAGCATCCAAGCCACGGGAAGAGGGATTTCGATCAAAGTCGCAAGCCATTGAAGGGGAGCTTGGTCAACCCACATATCTACTTCAAATTGAGGCTTAGAACTTTCAAGAGAGCTTCGTCTCCACTATACGAAGCTACCTCCTCTGTTGGAAGCACTAAAGATAGCCTCCGACGATGTATGACTCAAAACTGATCATCCATTGAAAATTGCTTGGTCTTTTGTGAAGGGAATTGTAATCCCATTAGATCTTAGCCGTTGGATGTTCTTCCCTACACCTCTTGATGGTGGGAATCTCGCCTAACTGAGCGTAGGTGAGCTCGGATAAAGCCATGGAGGATGGATGACCTCCGTCTCCCATAGCTTAGGCAAGGATGAATCATGGACCATCCATCCCGCGTATTTTGGATGGATGACCCTGATTAAAATGAGTAGATCTATTAATTTAAATCCTTTAAAACCATGGGATTGACCCTGGCCGTCCGATCCTTGATCGGATGGTCCAGGGAAAAGCTCATTGTGCTGCTAGCTGATGCGACGCGTGATGTGATAACTTAAAGAATCAATCCCATCTCGCCACGTGAAAAGTCCGTTTTTATGGCCCATGTAGATAGATTAGTTAATTAATTATGCTATTTAATTATTTATTAATCACAAAAACTTCATAAATTTATAACTAAATATAGAAAAATCCAAAAAATACAAACTCAAGTTCATTTTAAAGATAATTTAGAGGGGAATCCAATAAAATTATTTCTAATTGATTTTAAATAGTGAATTTTCCTTTATTAGGGTTTAATTAAAAATTAAATTATCTTAATTACTTCAATTACTAAACCAAACTTACATGTTTAGTGGGATGACTTCTACCTCCCTAATTTTCTCTTGAAATTTATTAATGAGTTAATTAGAAAATTAATTAATGAACCCCTAATCACCCTTAATGTAATATAATTAAGCATATGAATAATATAATCCATTAATTGAGATAATTAAACATTATTTAAGTAAGGAGAAGGTTTATGGAATGGGTTTGGGATATTTTTCCTAAATTATTTTCTAAACCCCCTTTCTTCTTTAATCCAAACATAATTAAGGATTAATCCACTAATAATCTACTTAATTAGTTTAATTAAACTTTCAAAATCAATCTGTACTTAATCAATCTCTTGCTGGGTAGATCCTTAGGTGTTCAAAGGCCTAAGGTAAGTCTAAAGAAATTATAATCCAACTCACATGTGTGGGAAGGTTATGAATGTACTTATTGAAAACCCTTTAGCTTAATTAATCAATAATTATGAGCCAATTGCATTAAGCCCCTTTATTTCTTAAGTGCATTGCTAATTTAAATTTCATGTGATTGTATATTATGTTGGCTCATAATTTTTAGGTTAATTATATTAAAGTGGTGTAGGTAAGGGGTAATTAATGATCTTAATTCACACCTTAACCTAAATAAAACATAAAATAAATCTAATTATTCTAAAATTAAACTAAACTAATTCACACATGGGGGAAATGTGTTAGGACCATCAAACTCTTTTCATATTTTCTAAGTCAAATCAAATTCAAAACTAAAAAACTCTTTCAAGAATTTTGATTCACTTTGAATAATCTTATCTTATAGGATTATCCTTAGGAATTAATTAGGGAGAATGAAGTCATATACTTGCATCACTTTATTTCTTTCCAAGCATGCTAAATATTATATGCCATATGAAATCATGCATTCATATCTTTTGAAAAATCAATTAAATAAAATGTTTCCTTTATGTCAAATTGCATGCTTTGGCTAAAGTAAGAATATGAGTGGCTATTATCACTATTAAATCAAAAAATTTATTTTTAAAACCTATCAATCAAACATTATAAATGAAGGTATGCTACTTATAAATACTTCTGAGCTTGCATGTGATTATAAGTACAAAAATGTGTTATGTGATCTTTCTTTCTGTTTTCTTAACATGGATTTGAATAGGATTTGCAAAGTGTATAGTTCATTTGAAAAACATAACACTTGCTTAATCCATTCCTATGCATCATGTTATGGCTTAAGAAGGATCTTCACATGTATATATGTAAATTGCATAATCAAATCAAAAAAAAATAAAAATCTTTTGCATGACTCTTTCTCCATTCATTTATTTTTGTACATGCACATGTATTTAAGAAAAGTGGTATATTATGGACATCCAGTTATGAGGCTTTAAGTAAGTTTGTACCTTATACCCGGTGTAGAAAATAATGATATCATACTCACTTATATCTTTCATACATGTAAATGTGCATTTGATTAATGGATAAAAGAGTCCTCTTTTCCACTTAAACAAAATCATGCATCCATGAAATATCCAAATTTTCTTAAGCAACATCTCTTTGCATTCATCATTAAGGTGTGCTAAGATTTGCATTTGTATGTATAGCCGTGCTTAGGATACATTCATATGCATGATATACATGTTGGAAAGAAACAAATGGTTGTGTGTTATGTGATAATAATTCACCTTAATTAATCTTAAGATGCCTTTCTTATTGAATATGTTTATTTAAAGCAAATCTAAACTTAGGGTTAACTAAAACATATAATAAAATATTCATTAAAGGAAAATCAATAATGAATCGATCTTTGAAATTACTTAAGGTAGGGATGAAAAAGAAGTTCTCTTCTCTTTTCTTCTCTTTATAACACTTAGTAATTAAATATAGGTTCATTCAAACTAAATCAAATCATCAAATAAAATTAAACCAAATCAACTAAACCACTTAAATGAAACTACCCTCTAAGTTGAATCCTTTCACATATAGAAAACTCCAACCTTAAAGCCTAGCTAAGACATGCCACACAAGCTTTAAATGGCACACACATTAGGCTAAGTCACCTTTTATAGTCCTATGTTAGGGCAGTGCATGGTTTGATACCTGATTTTATTTTGTGATGTGATGTTTTAGACTATGTGCATAGACTGAATGATAGGACGATCTTAGTCTAATAATTGTCTTCTATAGGGGATTGTGCTTAAGGGGCTCTACAATAAAAAATAAACTTTTCGGTTTTATACCCCTAAACATAATCCAAAAATAAGCCGTGGACTTGGTTACCCATGTGGGCTAAGTCTAATTTATTCATATACATGCTTGGGATGTGTGTATCTAGCTAATCTCTATTTTGCAAGTTTTAGTTAGATTTACTTTTCTTATTTTCATGTAATTTTTGTAATTAGGATTTGGAACAAATGTTATGGTGAAGTAGAGGTGAACATTTTTCATAAGACTATATCTTATGTACCATTTAAAGCCTTTAGAGCAACCACATTCCAACCAAGCAAAAAGGAAGGAAGGGAAGAAGCAAATCAAACATGAAGAAAGAAAAAAATAAAGAAATGAAGAATGAAGACCCCCATAACTTGAATTCCTTCTAAATTGTAATTATTCATTTGTAATTCAGGTTGTAAAAGGGTAGAGCTCGGCTACCCATATTTCTTTTTGGGTTTGTGCGGTGGAGCCCGATCATAAAGGCCTTTTATTCTTTTATGCTAGCTTTATAAAATTGTTTGATGTTTGTTTAGCTTGTGCATTAAGATGACATATTTTTTCTAATTTTTTCCTTACTTTGTTGAGTGGTCTAGATGCGATTAGGCTCATAAGAAAAAATAATTTTTTTATTTAATTAATCAACTCAAAATAAAAAAAAAAACAACTCATATACTCACCTAAAGCTTAGGATATAAATCAAGATAATAAAGGATTTAACAACCTCTTAGCTGGATGTTGTATGTTTCATATCATGCATAAAATTATCTTGCTTCACTCTTACTTATGGAGGGCTTCCACCTTTACCAGAGAATATGGATTGACCTTTGAGAGCCATGGTGGAAACACACCTCCTTCTTGCTGATTTTGGCCCATAACCAATTTCTCATGCATTAGGCATATGAATCTAATAGCCTATGTCAAATTAATTATCAAAAAATGAAATTAAAACTTAACAAAAATTTGTATTAGATTAAGTCATGAGTTTATGCCCTAAATGATCTAGTCTCTTAGGAAGTGAGTTTAAGGACTTAGTCTTCTTTCTAAATAAACAACAACCTAACTATCTTGCAAAGATATAAGACTTACCTACATGTATTTAAAATCATAGGAGGAGTTAGTTTGCGGCCACCCCCAGACGATGGTAAGTCCAACAGTCAGGTGGTTTATCCTTTCTTGTGGAGGTGAACCATATGCCCATTTTTTCCATAGATTTAAGTCATACTTTGACTCTCGCTAAAGCTCCCTAGATTTAGGATCCAAGGTTATTGTTTTCCTTTATGGGCTACAAGCATAAATTCTCACCTCTTAGGCATTTCCATGATCTTATATCATGGAATTATATGTCCTAGATTTCTAATAAAAATTCAACTAAAACAAATTCTCTTCAAATTCAAAATATAAAACCCAACCATAGGATATTTGGGATGCTCTAGGTTTCTAGCATCGTGAGCATCTCATACTTATCTCCCTTTGGTTTCAAATAACTCCCTCCTTTCAATCAATCCAAATTTTATAAAAATGACCAATTAATTGATAGCCTATCTTTGAAATCTTTGGAGACAATGATCATTTACCTTAATCGAGAGTATTCTTAAGGAATCTCATTCCTTAAGATGTAATTAACTACGGAGGCTTGCTTCCATAGGAAACTTAACGAACCTAGTTTAAAATAAACCTACTTTACTTTACCATGTAAAGAACGGGAAGAATCTCTGGTACATTTGAAGACCCATCATCTTTAGGAGTCCTTATTAAGGTGATTAGGTCCATTGCAAGGTGGTGATTTCTATCTCTCGAGATAGTACAATATTCCTTAATGTCATATCCGATTACCCTAATAAGAATATCTACAGATCTACGTGGTGTCCAACAAGAAATATTATTTTTGTCTTCATTTATTTTCAAAGATAGATGAAGATGAAGATAAAAAATTTCACCATAGATTTTTCTATTGACTTTGCTAGGGAAGGTTCCTCTCTCCATCTTTGGTAAATGATCATTGTCTCCAAGTATCGATAGTGGGTTTGTATTTTATTTGAATCCAAGTATATCTTTCTTTTATGTTGGCACTTAGTTTATTTCATTATTAAGCTAAGCTATCCAACTTTCTTTAGATTTTAGGACCTCACTCCGTGTAGGTCTTAAAACCCCTATTGGGTTCCCCAATAGGTGAAAATAAAAATTTAATAAAAAGAAATAAATAGAGAATTCTTCCTTACCATTTCTATGGTAAGTGAAGGTTCAGTCCAAAAAATAAAGAAAAATAAATCCTTTATAAAAATATTGCTTTCCAAAAGCACTTTCAAAAAGAAATTCTCATAATAAAATATTTGCACCTCATCTAACAATCTTCAAGATTGTTACATGTAGGATCTTCTCAAAAATCAAAATTAACAATCATATTTTTAAAAAGCACTTATGAACTTCCTCATTCAATATACCCAAATTTATTGAATGAAAGTTTTCATTTCCAAATAAAATCAACAATCATCTTTTCAAAAAGCGCTTAGGAAAACCCTCATTCAATATACCCAAATTTATTAAATGAAGATTTCATTTCCAAGTAAAACCAAAGTCATATTTCCAAAAGCACATATTTGAAAATGAACACCCTCATTCAATATGTCCAAATTTATTGAATGAAGATTTCATTTCCAAATAGAATGACATCATAACATTGAAATTCCATTTCAACATATCTCACATATGTTGAAGTTAGAATTTCTTTCTTTTCAAAAAGTATAAAATTTGAAGATGTGTCTTTTCATTCAATGCATCTAAATATGTTGAATGAAGGTTTCATTTCCAAGCAAAATTACAACATTTGAAATTCTACTCAGCACATCCCACATGTGTTAAGTTAGAATTTCCTTCTTTTCAAAAAATAATCACATTTTATCTTTCAAAATAAAATTGACTTCCATTCTTACATACTCAAATTTGTTAAATGAAATCCTCTTTTCAAAATTATAAAAATCAATCACATTTGGATTCTTTATTTAGCATACCCAAATTTGCTATGTAAAAATCCTCTTTTCAAAATCACAAAATCAATCACATATATCCCCTTTATTTAGCATACCCAAATTTGTTAAGTAAAGACCCCTCCTTTCAAAATCAAAACAACAAAATACAAAATATATTTGAACCTTATTTAGCATACACAAATTTGCTAAGTTAAGTTCTCATTTTCAAAGTTCAAAATCAAAACTCAAAACACACATGGATCCTTTATTTAGCATACCAAATTTGCTAAGTAAAAATCCTCTTTTCAAAACATCATAAAAATCAAACACATTTTGATCTTCTTTATTTAGCATACCAAAACATCATAAAAATCAAATTTGGATCTCTTTATTTAGCATACCTAAATTTAAGTAAATAATCCTCTTTCAAAATAAATAACAAAAAACACATTAGGATTCTTTTAGTTAGCATACCTAAATTTGCTAAGTAAATAATCCTTTTTCAAAAAAAAAAAAAAATCAAAACAAAACACATTAGGATTCTTTATTTAGCACACCTAAATTTGCTAAATAAAGATCATCTTTTCAAAATCATCAAAATAAAACACATTTGGTTTCTTTCATTTAGCATACCCAAATTTGCTAAGTAAAGATCCTCTCTTTCAAGGATAAAAACAAAATGTAAAACACATTTAGACTTCATTTATCATACCTACATTTGCTAAGTAAAGATCCCATTTTTCAAAATCCAAAATAAAAGAACACATTTGGATTCTTCATTTAGCATACCAAAATTTTCTAAGTGAAGATTCTATTCTCAAATTCACACATAATTCACAAATAAGCAAACAAAATAAGAAAATTATTTTCAAACAACTCATTTAGCATACCCAAATTTGCTAAGTGAGCAATTCCAAATAAAATCAATTGACCATTTACTTTAACATACTCAAATTTGTTAAATGAAGGGTCCTCAAACACAAAAAATCAAATTAAAATATGAACCAATGGAAGCATCAATCTCTACAAAATATTTGAACCCATTTTCAACATACACAAATCTGTTGAACATGGATTCTACATTCAAAAATCTCTTCTCCAATTCTAAACTCAAAATCTCTCTCTAAATTCAAAGAGCCCCACTTAACATATTCAAATTATTGAGTATGAGTTCAAGTTCTAAAAAATAAAATAAACCAGAAATCTGATTCTAGTTTGTTTTCCAAAATTGGAGAAGTTCACCCTAGTTTTAGTCGCTTTCAAGTTCAAGTCCAGTTCTAAAAGCAAAAGTATGTTTATTTTTTCTTTTGAGATGGATTTGGCCTTGATCGCTAGCCTCCTAATTGACTTTTTTCCCATTCATTTTGGCCAAGGTTTCAAGGGGGCTAGGATTACTTGTAAGGGGACCACCCTCATAATCGTTAGCAGGAGTATAGTGACCGGGCAGAAGTTGGTAATCCAGGTTGAGATGCCATCTGACTTTGAGTTTCCCTCACTGAAGAGGAAGGTTATGACAGTTCTCACAGGCTGCCCAACATGCATCCCTTGTTCCCCTCCTGATGGGGCACCCACATTGGCTTCTTCCAAGAGGAAGGCTCCACTATCTTCAGGGATAGTCTCCCCCACCTATGAGGTAGGGTCTAGTTCCTGTGTTGCTCCTCCTAGTAGGACTAGCACCACAACCGATGTCATAAGATCAAGCAACACTATGACCATATAGCCAGGGAGCTAGAGTCAGTTTCTTAGTATGTAGTAGAGGAGTTACCCTGGATAGTTTCTCCTCTGATCATAGAGAACAAGTTTCACCCTCTCTAGATGGGAGAGAAGATATTAGAGGATCTCAATTTACCTCCACCCAATAGATATGAGGCTCCCATAGAGATAGGAGGTCATGCCCTTAGATTGCAGTTGATGGGGCTTACATGATCGTGAGTCGGCACAATTTGATTTACATTCGATCCCCCAGCAGCAGGGATCACCTCAAATTGGAGAGGCCGGGGAGGCATGTATCATGTCTAGAGAGTGAGGTACACCATGCAATGTGTCCCCTCATCAATTTTCTCAATCGACATGCTACCCACGCCAATCATACTGATAACCTTCTATTAATGGGTACTACCCACCATAGGAGAGGAGCTCCTGCACAGAGAGAGTTGGTGGTGCCTCCACCACACCACTCTACTCCATGCCCACCATCTCCAGTACAAGTTTCATCTTTTACTGTTCCAACAAAGGTCATGAATGTAAATTCAGAGAAAAGAAGCCCCATTAGTGATCCAGCTACGACCAAGAGATCCCATTCCACCTACACTACTAAGGCCGAGCTCTCGCCGACCTCCCCACCATGGTGAAGAGGGAATACCTTGGAGCATATAGTAGTTGTGCCATCACCCCACCAATAATAGAGCATGGAGATAGTAGGAGGAAAGGAGACAATACACCCCCATGGCTATAGATTTTCCTGAGTACTACTCCACCAGATCTAAGAGGAGCATCTATCCTCTAGTGAGCAGTCCAAGATCGGAGAGGTCTCTTCATGATAGTGAATCCACCAATCATTTTTGCATTTTGGACTGCCTCCCATGATACATGGCATATCTGAGAAGAAAGAGATCCTAGGATATGATATGACTTAGAGAGGAGAAGATCCCAATGAAGATGGTTTATTAGAGGATTCAATGAGAGTGCACATGGTTGATACTGGGTTCCCTTCATGGATTAAGGTTGGAAGGTTGATGGCCATCACCACCCAACACCTCCAATAACTTAAACAAAAAGATAAACAAATTGATAAGATGAGAAAGAGGCTTGAAGACTTACTAGCAGTAATCTTGGCACTGAACCAAGCCCCGTGACATCATACTATTACAAAAATAGTGAGTTGTTGCATGTATTGGATTAGCCTAAGTTTACCTCTAAAGAAGCACAAGCTTGTATAAGAAGGTAGTGGATAGTACCTTCATATAAGAAAAAGATATTAAACTCATGGATGAGCAGTAGACCAGAGAAGCACTTGCGTAAGCTCGAGGAGGATCATCAGTTCTAAAGGGTAGACCTTACCCTGATGAATTTGATACCATCCAGTATCCTAAGGGTTTTGTGCCACCTTATTTCAAGAGTTTTGATGGTAGTGGGAACCCACACCGACATAGCTTCGTAAGGCAATGTTGATGGCGTGATGCTCTTATTCCATCTTTTATCAGTTAGCAGCATAGCCTTTGATTGATATGCTAACTCCCCAACAGTTCAGGAAGACTTTGTCGAAAACTCTTCATCAAGAGGTTTCCTGAAGCTTAGCAAAGGGTAATTGTAGGCGATCTTGTGGTGGCTCAACAATACCTTGGTGAGTCCCTCATTGATTATATTCTCAGATGACATAATTTGAGTATGAAATGAAAACTGTAGTTGTCTGAACAACATGCCATTGAAATTATAATAAAAAATATTCATGGCCCGGTCGCCTTGATGCTCAAAAGTTTTACCATCAAGACATTTGAGAAGTTAATTAATAAGGCAGATAGCTTACAAGGAGAAGCCACACAGTTGCCTTTACTGGATCAATCAACAAAGCCAAAGCCACAGAAGACATATGAGAAGGAGCCAAGGGCATTAATAATAGTGGATAAGGGGAAGTAGCTGGCTAGAGAGCAGTATGAGAGACCTCATGCTCCACAGCCATCACTTCCACCTCCTCTACCACCACCTAGGCCATCCTACTAGCCACCACAGAAGCCGCCATGGCCTTCGTCACCCCCTCCTCAGCCATACTCACAGCAGCAGCAATACACATACCCACCACCAAGTAGCTACCATCCATCTACTCTTTTGGATAAACTAAATAAACCTTAATCATTTAAGAGGGAGGTAGTTAGAAATCTTTAAGAACCTCTTAAAGAAACCTGACTTTCAACTAAACGAGCCTAGAAAGCTAGAGAAAGTGGGCAAGAGTAATGATCCTAACTTTTGCCCCTACCACCGCATGCTAGGCCATGTTTTGGAGGATTGCTTTACATTCAAGGATAGACTTGAGCATAGTTACAAGACAAGTGCTATAGTTATCCCAAAGGAATACCTAGTGGAACAACCATCTAATTCTGTTAGGGTAATCCTTGGGGATACATGCGATCCTCTCAAAACTAAAGAAGGTTGGGCTATCTCCTTATCCTGAACCTCTAAGAAGATTATTTTAAAAACCAAGAAACTTACCTTGCAAGTGCCTGAGGCAGCTCAAACCTCCAACACCAAAGAAGGTTTGCAAGTTACCAAAGATAACTTATGTAAAGTGAGCTCAAGACAGCCAGCATGCCGCCACATAGCCAAGTAGAGCAACCACACCGAGAGCCTAACCTCCCACCATTGCTACTCTTGCCCACTTCCACTTTAGCTATTATTCTCTAGTAGACATCTTGTCGATGGATGAGGGCATCAAATCCCTCACCCCACTTACTTTACTAGATTTTACTGTATCTCCTTCCAAATCCAAGAAATTGAGGAATAAAGCTAGTTTGAATTACATTTATGTCACTTCTGATGGGTTGTATAACTCTACTCTTTTAGAAAGCTCTTCATGTCTAAATAATAATTATAATAACTCCGATCTTCATCTTTCTGATTTAGAGATGAACTTTCCTTCTCTGAATAATACAGGTTCACCTCTTGGGATAGACTTAGAATCATCCAATTCTAGGGTCCCATAGGAGAAGTTAGCATGATCAAGTAGAATCTTCCACTAAACTGCCATAAGAGATCACCAAAGTTAACCTTCATAGTGACAAGGTTCTACCTCCTAGGGCAGCACCTGAAGATAAGGGAAAATAGTCATTAGTACTGATGAGCAAGAAGCCCCACCACAAGATGCTCCACCCTTAGATATGCTTGTGAAGGACCAGCCCAGAGTGGATTACATTATCCTCGCTTATCTAAGAAAGTTGCCAGCTAAATTAAGCATTTATGATGCCCTTGTCTTATCCAAAGAGATGAGAGAATCATTAATCAAGGCCCTTCTTGATCCAGAGATATGCTTAGCTCACTACACTGTTGAGACACATTACTCAAGAGAAGGAGCCTTTTTTCAGATGAAGACCTGACATGGAGCATCCCCTTTACATCACAGATATAGGAAGATTGACTTTCTAGGGTTTTGAATTACATTGGTAAACATTATGAGTCTAAAGACCCCTATTTGAAAATTGACATCTCTACACTCAGGAGATTAAGATGTTGAGAGGATTCAATGAACAGGTGAGAGGGCTTTAGGCTCCATAGTGTTACCTTTGGAAATGATGGAAGACTGAAGCCAAGTTCTACATAATTGACTCAAATACTTTCATTCACTGCTTTGCTCAGTAGGCCTTGGATACACTAGAATAAGATGATTACATCCTCCCTCCATCAGTGCATCAAATTCCATAAGGATGGAATCGAATACTGTGTCAAAGGAGATGAAAAGCCATTTTAAATTAGAGAGGTTGAGATATATGAAGATGTGTTCTACTATCTTCATCAAAACACCTTTTCTTATGAACTTGGGTAAAATTCAAATTCAAAAGAAAAATAAAAAGTAGAAAAAGAAAAAGAAAAGTAAAAGAAGAAAAAAAGTACTAGTGAATGAGAAAAGGACATCAAGGAAGAAGTAAAGTCGCATGTCATATTCCACCCACAGTTCATTCCATCATATTGACATATGGGTCGGATGACTCGACCTCCACCAAGAAGAGGTAAAGGCAGACACAGAGGCAGTTCTAGAGGTGGAAGACCCCGTGGTTGGCCACCAGCTAATAGGGGTTATGTTCCATTTCACAGGAGTACCCCTACTATTCACATAGACTTGGAATCCAGCTCAGAAGATGAGTCTCATGTGATTAACATACCAGCCAACTCCTCTCAGCGAGTTTCATTGGAGGTGACACTTGAGCTCTAACCTCCAAGTAAAGCATAAAGGTATTTGAATCAGGTTTATGTAAGACTACCAAGCAGCAATTGGAAACTTTAGCTCTAACCTCACTTTCTTCTCAAAAAGCTGAAGGTTTAGTAGCTTTGGAAGCTCCTAGGTCTTCCATGGATATTAAGCCGAAGAAGTTCCAATTGGGATCATCATCCTCAAGTCTAGAAGCTGATGTAGAACTTGAGGATAATTCATATAAAGATTTAATGGAATTGCATTTTGATTATTACTCTCCTTGTATTATTGATCTTGCAAAGAAAGCTTTGATTCCTTATACATAGTTTAAGCACAGATCAGAGTATTTTGAGAAGTTATAGAATAACTGAGGCAGGGATGCACAATCAAGATAACTAGATTGAGCAAGGTCCAAATGGCGATGATGATTACTGCTTAGTTGTCACCAATCTTTTAGAGTCTGATAGGTTCTTCTCAAACCACACTAACTCTTATGAGGAAGTGTGTTTAGAAACTTTAGATGATCCAGATGATCTTCAAATCAAGGATGCATTGCCAGAATTTGAAGAAGAAATCCATTCAACAATCAACAAGCTTAAAGAAATCAACCTCGGGGTGGAAGAAGATCCATGCCCGACATACATTAGCTCTTTACTAAATAAAGAAGAAACCAATGACTTAGTTAGGTTATTGATTGAGTTTAAGGACTACTTTGCATGGAGCTATGAAGAGATGCCCGGATTATCTCCTAACGTAGCAGACCACAAACTAGCAATAGACCATAATGCTAACCCTATCAAGCAAGCTCCTAGATGCATGCAATTAGAAATCAACAACATTTCTAAAGTCAAGAAACCGATCGATGCTAGTTTCATCGAAAGAAAAATACCCGACTGGTTAGCTAGTTATGCCGCTTAAGAAAAAGAATGGCCAAATTGCATATCGTAATTTAGGACTTAAATAAGGCATGTCCTGATGAATTCTCACTTCCTATACCAAGAATTAATGATGGACTCCATCTCATGCAGTATTCTCCTTCATGGATGGGTCATCTGGCTACAACCAAATCAAGATGGCCCCCTGAGGATGAACAAAATAGTATTTTTTGAACCTCGTTCAAAATTTATTGTTATAAGGTCATGCCTTTTGACTTTAAAAATGCTAGTACTACATACCAACAGGCCATGACTTAAATCTTCAATGAACTTATACATCATCAAGTTGAATGCTATGTTGATGATCTAGTAGTCAAAAGCAAAGATAAAAGATCACCTCTTTGACTTGAGAGTATTTTTCTAATGATTAAGACAATTTAATCTCAAAATGAACCCCTTGAAGTGTGCATTTGGAGTAGCTTCAAGAAAGTTCCTTGGGTTTGTTGTCCGACACCGGGGAATAGAGATAGATCCAGAAAAGATCAAAGCTATTATGGTGAATTTTTATCTTCATTCTTCATCTATCTTTTTTTTGAAAATAAATGAAGAACACAAATGAGACTTCTTATGTTGGACACCACGTAGATCCATAGATGTTCTTATTAGGGTGATCAAGTACCATATTAAGGAATGATATACTATCTAGAGAGATAGAAGTCACCATCCTATAATGGACCTAATCACCTTAATAAGGACTCCATGAGTCTTCGTATATACCAGAGATTCTTTCCCTACTTTACATAGAAAAGTAAAGTAGGGTTTATTTTAAATTGGGTTCATTAAGTTCCCTATGGAAGCAAGCCCCCATAGTTAATTACATTCTAAGGAGTGAGATTCTTTAGGAATACTCTTGATTAAGGTAAATGATTTTTGTCTCCAAAGATTTCAAAGATAGGACTATCAATCAATTGGTTATTTTTTTGGAAGATCAAGTGGGATTGATCAAAAGGAGGGAGTTATTATTGAAAGGGAGATAAGTAGGAGATGCTCATGATGCTAGGAAGCCTAGCGAACATCCAAAACTATCTTATGGTTGAACTTTATATTTTTTGAAGAGAAGTTTTTGTTTGAGTTGAATTTTTATTAGAAATTTAGGGCTTACAATTCCATGATACAAGATTAAAGAAATGCCTAAGAGGTGAGGATTTATGCTTGTAGCCCTCAAAGAGAAATATCAACCTCAGATCCTAAATGTAGGGAGCTTTGGTGAGGGCCGAAGCATGACCTAAATCTAAGGTGAAAAATGGGCATATGGTTTACCTCTACAAGAGAGGGTAAACCACCCGATTGTTGGACTTATTACCGCTTGGGGGTGGCTGGCAACTAACTCCTCCTATGATTTGAAATACATGTAGGCAAATATTATGGTTTTACAAGATAGCAAGATTATTATTTATTTAGGAAAGAGACAGTCATTAAACACACTCCCTAAGAGACTAGATCATGTAGGGCATGAGTAATGACTTAAATCTAATGCAAATTTTTATTAAGTTTTATTTTCATTTATGGACAATTTATTTGACATGGGCTATGGAATTCATATGCATAATGCATGAGAAATTTGTTATGGGACAAAATCAGCAAGAAGGAGGTGTGTTTACACCATGGCTCTCAAATGTCAAGCCAAATTCTCTAGCAAAGGTGGAAGCCCTCCATATGCAAGAGTGAAGCAAGATACTTTTTTATCCATGATGTGAGAAACATACAATATTTAGCTAACGGGTTGTTAAATCAATTATCTTGATTTATAACCTAGGATTTAGGTGAGGTTATGAGTTGTTAATTTTTAATTTTGAGTTGATTAATTGGATATAAAATTTATTTTTCTTTAGGAGCCTAATCACATCTAGGCCACTCATCAAAGCAAGGAAGAAACTAGGAATAGCATGCCATCTTAATGCACAAGCTAAATAAACATCAAACAATTTATAAAGCTAGCACAAAAGAATAAAAGGCCGTTATGGTTGGGCTCCACCGCACAAACCATAAAAGAAATTGGGTAGCTGAGCTCTACCCTTATACAACCCAGATTACAAATAAATTAATTACAATCAAAAAATAATTCATGTTATGGGGAGTCTTCATTCTTCATTTCTTCATTTCTTTCTTCTTTCCTTTTTCTTCTTTTAGTTGGTTGAAATATGGTTGCTCCAAAGGCTTCACATGGTGCATAAGACATAATATTATGGCCAATGTTTATCCTAATTCCCCATAACATTTATTTCAAATCTTAATTATAAAATTACATGAAAATAGGAAAAGTAAATCTAAGTAAAACCTATAAAATAGAGATTAGCTAAACACACCACACAATACCAAGCATGTATATGAATAAATTGGACTTAGCACACATGGGTAACCAAGTCCACTGCCTATTTTGGATTATGCTTGGGGTATAAACAACGCATAAAAAACATTTATATTTTTTTATTACAGTGCCCCTTAAGCATAATCCTTTGTAGAAGATAATGATTAGAATAAGATCATCCTATCATCCAGTCTATGCACATACATCCTAACATCCAAACTAAAATATCACATCATAAAATAAAACCAAGCATCAAACCATGCACCGCCCTAACATAGAGCTAGAAATGGTGACTTAGCCTGATGTGTGTGCTATTTGAGGCTTGTGTGGTATGTCTTAGCTAGGCTTTAAGGTTAAGATTTTCTAAGAGTGAAATGGTTCAACTTAGAGGGTGATTTCATTTAAGTAATTTAGTTGATTTTTTAATTTTATTTTATGATTTGATTTGGTTTGAATGAACCTACACTTAATTACTAAGTGTTATAAAGAGAGGAAAAGAGAAGAGAACTTCTCTTTTCTCCCTACCTTAAGTAATTTCTATGGTAGATTCATTATTGATTTTTCTTTAGTGAATGTTTTATTATGTGGTTTAATTATTTTTAAGTTTAGATTTACTTTAAATAAACCTATTCAATAAGATAGACATTTCAAGACTAATTAAAGTGAATTACTATCATGAAGCACACAACTCTTTATTTCTTTCTAACATGTGTATCATGCATATGAATCCTAAGCATAGCTATACATGTAAATAAAGCACACCTTAATGATGAATGCTAAGAGATATTATTTAGAAAATTTGAATGTTTTATGATGCATGATTTTCTTAAGTAGAAAAGAGAGGGATTCTTTTATTTACTAATCAAATGCACATTTACATGTATGAAAGACATTAGTGAGTACGGCGTGATTGTTTTCTATACTAGAAGTGTAATATACAAGACCTACTTGGAGCTACTTAAAGCCTCGCAACCCCGGGATGTCCAGACTAATATACCGCTTTTCTTTAATACATGTGCATGTATAAAAAGAAATGAATGGAAAAAGAATCATGCAAAAAGTTTATGTTTATTTGTTTGATGTTGGTTATTTAATTTATATATGCAATGTGAAGATTCTTCTTAATCCATAACATAGAAGTATATAGAAATGAATTTAAGCTAGTGTTGTGTTCTTTTCAAATGAACTATACACTTTGTAAATCCTATACAAACCTATGTTAAGAAAAGAGAAGAAAATCACACAACACATTTTATGTTATAATCACATGCAAGCTTATAAATACTTATAAGTTGCATACATTAATTTATAGTCTTTGATTTATAAGTTTTGAAAATAATTTTTGATTTAGTAGTAATAATAGCCACACATATTCCTACTTTACCCAAAACATGCAATTTGACATCAAGGAAACATTTCATTTATTTGATTCTTCAAAAGGATGTGAATGCATGATTTCATATGTCATACACCATTTAACATGCTTGAAAAGAAATAAAGTGACGTAAACATGTAACTTCATTCACCCTAATTAATTCTTAAAGATAATCCTATGAAATAAGATCATTTAAAGAGAATCAACATTTCTTAAAGAGATTTTTAATTTTGTTTTGAGTTTGATTTAGGAAATATGAAGAGGGTGTTTGCTAGTCCTAACTCATTTCTCTCACGTGTGTAGTGTTTTAGTTTAATTTTAAGAATAATTAAGTTGATTTTATAGTTTTTTTAGGTTAATGTGTGAATTAAATTAATTAATTACCCTGTACCTACACCTCCTTAATATAATTATTCAAACAATTGTGAGCCAACATGTGATATGCAACCACATGTAATTTAAATCAGCAATGCTCCTAAGAATGAAAGGTGCCTAATGCAATTGGTTCACAATCAATGATTAATTAAACTAAAGGGTTTAATTAAGTACTTTCATAACCCCTCCCACACATGTGAGTTGGAAATGATTTTTTTAGAAGGCACTTAAGTTATTGAACACCTAGGTATCTACCCAAGAATGAGATTGATTAAGTTTTGGAATGATTTAATTTTGAATTTTGATTAATTGAATTTATTAATGAAGTGATTAAGCCATTAATTACAACTTGATTAAATATTTTTCAAATGGAGTGAACTTAGAGAGAAGAGATTGGAAAAGGAATCTAATCTCATTCAAGTCCCTTCAACATTTCATAGTGATTAGCAAGCCCAATTAATGGATTCACCACTGTTTAATAGATTAATTAATCACTTAATTAATTAAGGGAGTGATTAGGAATGAATCAAGAAATTATCCTAATTAAATCATTAATAAATTTTGAGAAAATTACGAGAGGCAGAAGTTATCCCACTAAACATACCTGAGAAGTTCAGAATGAATTAATGAAATAATTAGGGAGTAATTAACATAATTATATTTCTAATAAAACCTAAATTGAGTGAAATATACTATTTAAAATCAATCATTGTTAATTTTACATTATTCCCCCTTTAATTATCTTTAAAATGAAGTTAAGTTTGCATTTTTTGGATTTTTGTACATTTAGTTATGTATTTTTGAAGTTTCTATGATTAATAGGTCATTAGGAAGCCTAATTAATTAACTAATCGGCCATATGCGATGCACCCAATGTGGTATGGATTGATTATTTAAGTTATCACATCAAATGCCATATCAACCGGCGGTGCTACCCACTTTCCCTTAGATCGTTCGATCAAAGATCAGACGGTTGAGATCAAGCCCGCAGTTTCTCAAGAATTAATCATAGGATCTAATGTGTTTTAATCAGGACTATCCATCCAAAACATGTGTGATGGATGGTCCATGATTCATCCCGCCTCACTATGGGAGATGGAGTCGCCTTCCATGGCTTGATGAGCTCATTTATTTAATTGGGTAGGGATTCAACCCACACCATCAAGAGGTGTGGGGAAGAGCATCCAATGGTCAATTTCAATTGGGATTAATGTTCACTTCACAAAGGACCAAAAAAAATTCTCCCTAGGCTCGGTTTTGAAGCATACCTGGAGGCTATCACCGGTGCTCCCAAACATTGAGGTAGCTTTGTCTAGTGGAGATGAAGCTCCGTTGAAGGTTTGAAGGCTTGAGATGAAGTGGATCTTCCTATTGACCAAAGTGAGCTTTGATGGCTTGCGGCTTTGATCAAACTCCTCCTTCCCTTGGCTTAGATGCTTGGGATTTGATTTGGGTGAGCTCGATTTGGTCCCTTGATGGTGCTTGCAAGAGGAATTTGGATTCTATAGAGAAATGAATAAATTGGCACTCTCACTCACCTCCCCTATTTTTGGCTTAGGTAAAATTGAGAATGGAGAATTTCAATTGAACTTAGGAATTCTTCGGAGAGCTTAGGGAGCTTCCTCTAAGTTCCTAGGGTTCAATCGATTATAAGTGATATGAATTGGAATGAAATTAGGGGGAGTATATCTCCCCCTACTTGGATCAGATGATCGTGAGTTAATTTGCCATTTTGATCAAATTGATCTTATTGAATGGATTTGTTAGGTTGTTAGGAGCTTCACATGGTTCGATTTTGGCAAGGGAGTGTAGTGGAGGAGTTGCCCCATGTCTTAAATGAGGGTATGGAGTGATTCCATGTGCTCATTTTCCATTAGATGGTTAATTTTGACTTTGAGTTGGGTTTGGTTGACCCAAACCCATTGGCTCATGTGCACCACATCCCTTAGTGTCCAAATGGACCATTAAGAGGAAGCCAAGTGGCCATGAAAAGGAATTGGCCAAATTCCATGTGAATTTGGCGAAGAATTACCCTTCGATACAAGGGTAAAATAGTCATTTGGCTTTGATTTTAATTTGGGTAGATTTGGAATAATTGAAAAATGGGTTGTGCCAATTTTCAATGAATTTGGTATTAATTTGATATCATTTGGCTCATGTTGACTCATTTAGGTCAAAATGGGTCAACTTGGGTCAAGTTGACCAATTGGTCAAATTAGGTCAAACCAAAGGTTGGGCCAAGTTCATATGACCATTTGGAGTAGTTTGATATCATTGGTTTGGTTCAATTTAATTTATATTTGGTTTTGGTTCATTTGAGTTCACTTAGGTCAAATGGGTCAAGTTGACCAATTTGACCCATTTGACCCAATTGGGTTAGGTCAAGTGTTGGTTTAGGTTTGGTTGATCATTTGAAATATTTTGTAAGCTTTGATTTTATTCAATTTTGGTTTGATTTGATTTTAGCATGATTTGACCTTTAAAAGTTTCATGGTCAATTGGGATAGTTGGGTCTATTGGCCAAAAGGCTTTGGTCAAGTTCAACAAGTGGTTTAGAATGAATTTGACCCATTGGTTGCAATCAATTTGGCTTAGATTAAGATTTGACCCATTTTGACTTTTTTAGGTCAAGTTGGGTCAACTTGGATCAAGTGGTCAATTGGGCTAGGTTTGGCTCAATTGATGGCTTGATCATGTTCAATCATTAATGTTGGATTGGTTTAGATCAATGATTTCAATCAATTTGGCCTATGGTGGATTTTGGATAGTTTGGGTTTCATTTGGGTTAAGAGTTAACTTGGTCAAAGGCTAGGTTTGACTTGGTTTGACCCAATTTGAGTGATTGATCATCCTAGGATGATTGTTTCTCACAATGTGAGGCTTAGATGTGCATATTTTAATCCAATTTGGGTAGGATTAGAATTTGGTTCAAAAGGGTGGTTTAGGTCACTTTGGGTCAAGTGAGCTTAAGTGGGTGGGGTCAATTAACTTGATCAAGGCTTGATTCAAATTAGGTTGAACTCACATATGAACTTATGATCGAAATATAAATCCATTTACAAGTGATTTGGAGTCAAGTGGGTTTTGATTCATTTAACAATTTCAAGTTCAAAGGATGAACATGAATTTGATTTGGGTTTGAATTTTGAATTTAGTTTTGGTTTTATGATTGAAGTTTGAGTTTATATTTGGATCCATGATTGAAGGATTGATTTAATCATGAAGGAAATCCAAGGGTTTGGATTGATTCGAGTTTGAATTGGCTAAGTTCAAGAAATTGACTTGAAAGGGTATAGGTTAGTTTTAGGTCATATTTTGGGTTTGAGTTTTGAATTTGGTTGGATTATTTGAATTTATATTTCATTTATATTTATGAATATAAATGAGAATATAAATGGGTTATGAGAAAATCTTTTGAAGTTAAAGTGATTTGAATTTGATTTGAGCTAAGTCCATAAGATGAAATCAAAGTGACTTAGGAAAGATTTTGGATTTGGAATTCAGTCATGGGTTTCAATTATTTGGAATTGATTCATGATTTGAGAAAATCAATTTAGTTAGAATTGATTTAAGGTTTGATTTGGAATTGATTTGAGAAAAATCAATTAGGATGGAATTAATTTAAGATTTGATTTGGAATTTATTTAAGAAAATCAATTAAGTTGGAATTGATTTGAGTTTGAAGTTAGTTTGAATTTGGAGTTTGAATTGAAAGAAGGAAGTAAGAATTTGGTTCAAGCTATAGGGTAGGCAAGTTTTCCTAACACCCCTAAAGCATGACCTATTCCTATGGCTAACTCTTCTAAGTCTCTAGGGTTAGGTTAAGTGTTCACTAATCACTAGAAGTATTAAGACTAAGGAACCCTGTCTAAGAGAGTCCTGTCTAAGATGAAGAAGTTGAAAGCTCACCCAAAAGTGAGGTCAACAAAGGGCTAATAGGTGGGTGTGACCGACAAGAGCATCATATTGGTGACCGATGATCAACAACATCGAATGATCACAAACACTAATAGAAACGATCTACTCCCAACCCAAGGTCTCAAAAGAATCAAGAGCTTAGTGTGATGTGGCTCTACTCATGTCAACAACATAAGAGAGTGAAGGAAGAATCCACTAGGGACTGAGTATGTGAACCTTCCACTAAGGAAAGAGAATCAAGTCATCTACTGGGGGATGAGAGGTTTGATTTGGTTTGAGTCTCACTGGGGAAAAATTTGATTTAATTTGTTGATTTAGGATTTGGTGCTCCACTAGGGATTAAAATGTGAACTCTCCACTAGGGGAGCAAGTTTAAGTCATCCACTGGAGGAAAAAGAGGCTGTGAAATCCACTGAGGGATTAGAATTCAGGATCCACTGGGGAACCGAAAAGACTTGCATCTCGATGAGGAGAAGCTGATTGATTTATTTGATTTGATTATTTTGATTATTTTGATTTGACTCCACTGGGAGAGGTTTATTGAATTTATTTTGTTTGTTTAGTTTGACTCCGTTGGGGAAGTTGGTTGTTTGATTTAGATTTTTAAATTTTGAATTTTGAGATGGACCCTATTGGTTTGTAATAGATCATATTGAGTAGGGGCCATATTGGCCTAGGCCTAACTCAGATTTACCAATCTAAAGGGGTAGTCTACCAACTATATAGTAGGACTATCCAACCAAAGGTGTGTCTTTTAGTTTGTAGTGGGTAATTCAGGGAAGAAAGCATGGGGACTCACATCTTACAAAATAAGGAACCACTAGGGTGATCAGCTGCTTATGTAATAAATCGAGCCTAACAAGGGCTAACTACTGAGTGAATGCCACTGGGGAACTTAAATCAGCTCAAAGATAATCAAAGTTAATTTCATTTTTTTTATTATTTTTGATGGATCCCATCAGTTTGTGATGGACTGCACTGAGTAGGGGCCGTGTTGGCCTTGGTTTTACACAGATTTACCAATCCAAACAGAGTAGTTTCCCAGCTGAGGGGAGAACTATCCAACCAAAGAGCTGCCTTTCAATTTTCAGTGGTTAATTCAAGGAAGAAAGCATGGGCCTCACATCTTCCAAAATAAAAGACCACTGGGGCGACACATTAGTGAGGTAACATGTCAACCCGACCTAGGGCTGCCCGTCAGTTTGCGACAATTATGCTAGAAAGAATGTTGTTGACCTAATTTTTAGAATGAGCTCTCGACCCCTCCATCTTAGACATAGGAATCCTCTTAGATATTAAGAGATCCTTACTCTTAAGACACATTTAGTGATTATGTGGACACTCAACCAAGCCCTATAGACTTAGAAGAGTTAGCCATAGGAATATATCCAGCCTTAGAGGTGTTGGGAAAATTTTCTTACCCTATAGCTTGAACCACATTCCTTACTTCATTCCTTCAAGTCAAACTCCAAATCAAATCAACATCAAACCTAAATCAATTCCAACTTAATTGATTTCTCCCAAACTCAAATCAATGCTACATGATTGAAATCCATGATTGAAACTTATGATTGAAGCCTATAATTGAAATTCCAAATCTTGCCTAAGTCCTTTAATCCCCTCCTAAGGTTAGCCTAAATCAAGTTCAAATCAATTCAAACTCATGAAATTTTCTTATAACTCATTTATATTCACATATATAAATGAAATATAAATCCAAATCAATCAAACTATATCCAAAATTCAATTCGAAGTTCAAAATATTTCCTAAGTCCTGATTTCCCTCTTAAGGACCTAGCCTAAACCAAATTCAAACCACCTTAAATTCATAAAAATTTTCACAACCCATTTATATTCTCATTTATATTCTATATAAATAAAATATAAATTTAAATCAATCAAACTAAACAAACTCAAATCCAAATTCAAAATCTTTTAAGTCACTTTGATTTTCTCTTAAGGTCTTAGCCTAGATCATGTTCAAATCACTTCAAATCTTTGAAATTTTCTCATAACCCTTTTATATTCACATATATAAATGATCTATAAATTCAAACAACCAAAACCAGCTCCAAAAATCAAACTCAAATTCAATCAAAATCCAACCTAAGCCTTTCAAGTCAAAATCTTGAACTTAGCTAAATCAATTTCAAATCAAGCCAAACCCTTGATTTTTCTTCATAATTCAATCAATCCTTCAATCATAAATCCAAATATAAACACAAACTTTAATCACAAAATCAAAACTCAATTCAAAAATCAAACCCAAGTCAAACTCATGTTCACCGCTTTGAACTTGAAATTGTCAAATGAATCAAAACCCATTTGACTCCAAACCACTTGCAAATGGATTTATATTTTAATCATAAGTCCATATATGAATTCAATAAACTCAAGCTTTGACCAAACCATTTGACCTCTTAGGCTCACTTGACCCAAAGTGACCTACTTATATGAGCCAAATTCTAATCCTAACCAACTTGGATTGAACTAAGCTCACCTAAGCCTCTCATCATGAGATGATAAATCACCTAAATTGGTCAAACTAAGTCAAATATAAGAGTTGACCAAGTCAACACTTAGCCAAAATGGAACCTAACATAGCCAAAATCCACCATGGACAAATTCATTAAAACTAATGATCTAAGTTCATTCATGATCAATGTTTGAACTTGACCAAGTCAACATTTGAGCTTAACCTAGCCCAATTGGCCACTTGACCCAACTTGACCCAACTTGACCTAAAAAAGTTAAAATATGTCAAAACTTGATCTAAGCCAAATTGATTGAAACCAATTGGTCAAGTTAATTCCAAAATGATTGTTTAAAATTAATTTTGGTTAAATCATATGACCAACAAAACATGAACCAACCCATGACCTAACCCAAATAGGTCAAATGGATCAAATTGGTCAACTTGACCCATTTGACCTAAATGAACTAAATTGAACCAAATTCAAACCTAACTAAATTGAATCAAACAAAAGTCACCAAAATATTTCAAATGGTCATATGAACTTGACCCAACCCTTGGTTTGACCCAATTTGACTAATTGGTCAACTCGATCCAAGTTGGCCCATTTTGACCTAAATGGGTCAACATGAGCCAAATTACATCAAACTAACTCCAAACTCAATGAAATTTGGCCAAACACATTTTTCAAACATTCCAGACATGCCCAAATTAAAATCAAGGTCAAATGAGCATTTTACCTCTAGGCCATAGGGTAACCCAAAATCAAAATCACTTGGAATTCAATTCCTTTCATGGACACTTGGCATCCTCTTAGTGGACCAAATGGTCACTAATGGACCTAGTGCACATGACCAATGAGTTTGGGTCATCCAAACCCATCCCAAACCTAAAATTAACCTTTTGAAATTGGCCATATGAAATCCTCCTCCACTTGATTTAAGCACATGGCCACCTCATCCACTCCTTCTCGCCAAATTAATTCAAGCAATCTAACAAACCCATTGCATGAGCTCAATTGGATCAAAATGGAAATCTTCATGGCCATCCGATTCAAGGGAGATAATCTCCAATCAATACACTCTCATACTCAATTGAGCTAAGGGAAGCCAGAGGAGCCATTGCCAACTGATCCCAAGCTTCCTAGAGCCCATTTAAATTTCTCATTTTTGGATATCTCTAAATCAAAAACAAGGGAACTCCACTAAAAATCCAACTTAGCCTACACTCCATATCAACCCAATTACTTCTTAGAGCTCTATCAGAGGATTAAGTTGAGTTCACCCAAGCTCTTTCCTAAGCTCCAAAGGCAAGGGAGGATCTAATTCAATCAAGACCGAGCTCAAGTGCAAGAGGAGTTGGCCCATAGAAGCATCTACCTAATTTTAACACCTCAAACTCTCAGCAAAGCTTCTTCTCCACTAGACGTAGCTTCTTCAAGGGAATCAATCGCCGGTGATCACCTCCGATAAGGTTAGCCATTAAACTGAGCTTAAGTTCAATATTGTTTGGAGCTTTGTGAAGTAAAGTTTAATCTCATGCAAATCTAGTCATTAGATGTGTTTACCCTTGTGCTTAAGTGGTGTGGATAAATTTTGGGATCAACCCAAGCTTAATCGAGCTCAGATCATCCCCTTGAAGATGGACGGTGTCAATCTTTCACAAAGATTTATAAAGATAGATCATGGGTCATCCATCCGTGCATTTTGGATGGAATACCATGATTAATACACGTAGCATCCATGTTTTAACCCATCTAATCCATGGCTTTAACCTCAGCCATCTGATCCTTGATCAAACGGGTGAGGAGAATGCTCATAGCACCACCATTGATGCCTTGCTACAATGTGACAAGTTAAATTTGGAATCCCATTACGCCACTTGGAAAGATGCATGCCAATGAAATATTAAATAGTTGATTAGGCTATTAAATATTCTTATTAATCATGAAAACTTCCTAAATTTATATCTAAGCCTAGAATAATCAAAAAATTATGAAATAAGCTGAATTGTATAGATAATTGAATATAAAATATTCTAAAAATAATTTGAATGAATGTTAATAGTGCTTTTCTCTGAATTTGGGTTTTATTGGGAATATTATTTTACTAATTACCCTCTTATTACTTTACTGATTAATCCCAAACTTCTTGTGCTTAATTAGTGGGATGACTCTTGCCTCACCTAATTTTCTTGGGATTTATTGGTGGCTTAATTAGGGGAATTGCTAGTTCATTCCTCAATTACCCCCTTAATGTAATTAAGCTTAATTAAGAGTATAATTAGTAGTTTAACCCTCTGATTGAGTTAATTAAGTTTTGATTAAGTGAATATGAGGTTTAGGAAATAATTTTGGGATGCTTTCCTTAAGATATTTCTTAAACCCTTTTCTTTCTTAATTCAACCTTAATTAAAGGTTAATTCACTAATTACCCCCTTAATTAATTCATAAAATTCTAAAATTTTCCAGAACTCAATTAATCTATCATCGATAAATGCTTAGGTATTCAATAACTTAAGTACATTAAAAAAATCAAAACCTAACACACTTGTGTGAGAGGGGTCATGAAAGTACTTAAGTTAAACCCCATAGTTCAATTAATCATTAATTATGAGCCAATTGCTTTAGGTTCCTTTCTTTCTTAGGTGCATTGCTGATTGAAATTTCTTATGTTGTTTTATGTCATCTCATTGGCTCATAATTATTTGATTAAGTTGCTAAGGTGGTATAGGTAAGGGGTAATTAATACACTTAATTCATACCTTAACCTAACTAAAGCATAAAATTGATCTAATCACCTAAAAATTAATCTAAAAAAATAAATATATGTGGGAATGGGTTACAAAAAGTGAACTCACCTCACATTTCTCAAATTAAATCAAACGTTCCTTAAAAACAACTTGATTTGCTTTAAGCTTTCTTATTTCATAAGATTATCTTTAGGAATTAATTAGGGTGAATGTGTTTACATGCTCTCATGACTTTAATTCTTTCCTAACATACTAAATATGTATGTCATATGAGTTTCATGCATTCATGCTTTTCAAAAATCAAATTAAAAATGTAATGTTTCTTTTATTTCAAATTGCATGTGTTGACTAAAGTAAAAATATGAATGGCTATTATTACTACTAAATCCAAAATTATTTTCAAAATCTATAAATAAAATGCTTAAAACTGAAAGTGTGCTACTTATAATTAATTATAAGCTTGTATGTGGATATAAATATGAAGATGTGCATAGTGTGGTTTTCCTTTTCTTTTCTTTTAGCATAGTTTTGGATAGAATTTGGCAAAGTGTATATTTCATTTGAAAAGAACATAACACTTGCCTAATATCATTCCTATGCTATTACCTAAGAAGAACATCCACACTTGTACATATAAATTGCACAAAAAAAAAAAAATCAACAAATACAAACTTTTTGAATCTTTCTTTTTCATTCATTTCTTTTGTACATATGCTTGTATTTAAGGAAAGTGATATTAGTTCAACAACCTCATGGGTTGAGGTTTTTTAAGTAGCCTTAAGTATTGTACCTTACACCCCTGGTTAATAATGATACTCACTTATGCCTTTCATACATACATGTGTGCATGTGAAAATGGATAAGAAAACATATTTTTCTACTTAATGAAAATCATGCATCATAAATAATTCAAATTTTCTTAAGTAACACTTAGCATTCATCATAAAGTATGCTAAACATTTTTGTATGTATAGATATGCTTAGGATTCATTCATATACATGTTATACATGTTAGGAAAGAAGTGATGTGATGTGTGTTTTGTGATCTTAATTCACTTTATTTAATCTTAAAATATCTTCTTTTGAATGGGTTTGTTTAGAAAATATAAACTTAGGATTAATTAAAACACATAATAAAACATTCACTAAACAAACTAAATATGAATTACTTTAGAAATTAAGGTAGGAAGGAAAGAAAAAATTCTCTTCTCTTTTCCCTCTCTTTACAACACTTAGTAATAATTAGGTTCATTTAAACCTAAAAAAAAATCAAATAAAAAATCAACCAAAATCAACTAAACACTTAAATGAAACCACTCATTGTAAACATCCTTATATAAAATCCAAACCTTAAAACCATAACTAAGCATACCACACAAACCTTCTAAAGCACACACATTATTAAGTCACCACTTCTAGCTTTAGATTATGGTGCATGGTTCAATGTTTGCTTTTATTATGATATTTTATTTAGTCTGGATGTTAGGGTGAATGTAGAATGAATGGTAGATTTAGTAATCATTATTTTTGTAGGGATTGTGCTTATAGTAATAAAAATATAATACTTTTGCAGTGTTTTATACCCCTAAGCATAATCCAATAGGATAGTGAACTTGTTACCCATGTGTGGTGCTAAGTCTAATATACATGCTTGGGATTTGTATGGTTTGTTTAGCTAATCTCTATTTTGGTGTTAGATTTACTTTTCTTTTTTCATGTAATTTTGTAATTAGATTTTGGAATGATTATTATGGGGATTAGATGAGCATTGGTCATATTACATCTTATGTACCATGTGAAGCCTTTGAGCAACCACCTTCCATCCAAAAGAAGAAGAAAGAACCAAAAGAAGAAAAAAAGAAAGAAGAAAGAAGAAAGAAGAAAAGAAGAAATGACCCCCCATACATGAATTTCCTTACTTGTAAATTAATTCATTTGTAAGGTAGAGAGCCTACCTAATTTGTTTTGGTTTGTGGTGCCCAACCATAAATAGCCTTTTATTCTTTTATGCTAGCTTTATAAAATATTTGATATTTTGTTTAGCTTATGCATTAAGATGATATATTTTTCTAGTTTCTTCCTTACTTTAATATATGGCCTGGATGATGATTAGGCTCTTCGAAAAAAAATAAATCTTCTACCAAATTAATCAACTCAAAAATAAAAAAAGTAAATAACTCATGACCTCATTTAAAGCCTAAGTTAAAATTAAGATAAAAGAATGAGCAACCCCTTAGCTAGATGAGTATTTCTTTTATAACATCATGCATAAAAGTATATTGTTACACTCTTGATTGGAGGGCTTCCAATTTTTCAAGAAAAACTTGGCTTGACCTTTGAGAGTAATGGTGAAAACACACCTCCTCCCTTCTCATTGATTTTGCCCAATAATCTTACTTCTCATGCATTATGCATATGAATCCTATAAGCCCGTGTCAAATGATTGTCCAAAAATAAAAATAACATGCAATATATTTTGCATTAGATCTAGGTCATTTTTCATGCCCTTACATGATCGAGTTTCTGAGGGAGTAAGTCTAAAGACTTAGTCTCTTTCTAAATAAATAATAGCTTAGCTATCTTACATAAAGCATAAGACTTACATGAATTTAAAATCATAGGAGAGTTATTTGTGACCACCCCTAGTGGTTGTAAGTCCAAGCAAATGGTTTGTCCTCTCAAAAACCAAATACCCATTTTTTCCCTTGATTTCATGCTTTTGGCCCTCGCCAAAGCTCCATAGATTTAGGTTTGAGGTTGCTTCTCCTTCTATGGCTAAGCATAAATCCTCACCTCTTAGGTATTTTCATAACCTTGTATTATGGAATCATAAACTTCTAATTAAAATTCAACTCAAATAAATAATTTAATTTCAAAAATATAAAGCCCAATCACATGATAGTTTGAGATGCTCGCTAGGTTTCCTAGCATCGTGAGTATCTTATACTTATCTTCCTTTGGCTTCGATAATAACTCCATCTCTTTGATCAATCCTATTTGATTTTTCAAAATAAACTAATCAATTGATAGTCCTACCTATTGAAATATTTGGAGACAATGATCATTTACCTTAATCGAGAGTATTCCTAAGGAATCTCATTCCTTAGGATGTAATTAACTATGGGGCTTACCCCTATAGGAAATTTAATGAACCCAATTTAAAATAAATCATACTTTACTTTTTCATGTAAAGTAGGGGAAGAATCTGCACATACCCATTGTCCTTAGAATTTTTGAGGTGATTAGGTCCATTGTAGGTGACTTCTATCTTGAGATAGTACACCTCTCCTCAATGTCATATCGATCACCCTCAATAATAAGAACATCTACATGGTGTCACAAAATGTAGAAAAAGAAAATTTATTTCTGTCTTCATTTTATCTTGCATAGATTGAAGATGGAAGTATACATTTCTTCTTTAGAAATTCCTCATAAAATTTCACCATAAATTTTTTTGGTGACTCCGCTGGGGAAGATTCCTCTCTCCATCTTTGATAAATGAACGTTGTCTCCAAGTATCAATAGTAGGTTTGTACTTTGGTATGAATCCAAGACCATCTTTCGTTCTGTTGGCACTTAGCTTATTTCATCCTTAAGTTAAGCTAGCCAACATCTTTAGGTTTTATGATCTCACCCCATGTTGGTCTTAAAACTTGGTTCCCAATGGTAAAATTAAAAACAAAGAGAATTAATTAACTTCCTCCTTACCATTTTATGTTAAGGAAAGGTTCATTCTAAAATGATAAAGACAAAATAAATCCTTCATAAAATCTTCTTTTCAAAAAAGCACTCTTTCAAAATGTACATAATAAAATATTTTGAACAAAATTTTAAATCACCTTCATCTAACAATCTTCATGATTGTTATATGTAGGATCATCTTTACAAAAAAAAAAAAAAAAAACAACAGATCACATTTTTTAAAAATCACAAATGAGTTTCTTCGCTCAATTTATTTTGGTGAAGATCTCATTTTCAAAAATAAAATTTCAACAATCATGTTTTCAAAAATAAAATTTCAACAATCATGTTTTCAAAAGCATAAAATTTGAAGTTGGGTCTTCCCATTTAATGTATCCAAATGTGTTGAGTGGATATTGCATCTTCAAGAAAAATCATAATTTTGAGATTCCACAACACATTCCACATGTGTTAAGTTGAAATTTTCAAATTTTTCAAAAAGCACATATGAAACCTCTCCATTCAATATACCCACATTTATTGAATGGAGATTTCATTTTCAAACAAAACCAAAAATAAACTTTCAAAAGCATATATGAATATCTCCATTCAATATGCCCAAATTTATTGAATGGAAATTTCATTTCCAAATAAAGTAACATTATTTTGAAATGCCACTTAACATATTTCATATATGATTAGTTTCCTCTTCAAAAAAAAGAGCAAAAATAACACAAAATATACACCTTTGGAAAATGAAACATAATTGATTTCCATCTTACATACCCAAATTTGTTAAATGGAAATCTCCCTTTTCAAAAATCAACAAAAAAAAATAAAAACAAAATTTTTAAAACATATTTGGAACTTCAATTTAGCATACCCCATTCACTAAAATGAAGTCTCCTTTTCAAAATCCAAAACAAAATTTGAAACACTTTTGGAAATTCATTTAGCATACTCAAATTTGCTAAGTGAAATTTAAACAAAAATTTTCAAGAAACACTTTTGGAATTTCATTCTTTAGCATACCATATTTTCTAAAGTGAAGTCTCCATTTAAAAAAAAAAATCAGGACAGAAAAATTTTAAAAACATCTTGGAATTTCATTTAGCATATTCAAAATTGCTAAGTGAAATTTCCATTTCACAAAATTTAATGGAACTTCATTTTAGCATACAAAATTTGCTAAAGTGAAGTCTCCACTTTCATCCAAAAATCAAATAAAAAAACTCATTTGGATTTCTTTAGCATAGTTAGATTTGCTAAAGATCCTACTTTTCAAAAATAAATCCAAATAAAAAAGAAACACATTAGGATTCAATTAGCATACTTAAATTTGCTAAGGATCCTACTTTTCAAAATCAAATTAAAATCAAAAGAAATGCATTAAGAATTTCTTAGCATACTTAAATTTTCCAAGAATCCTATTTTCAAAAAATTTCAAAACAAACACACTTGATTTCCTCATTTAGCATACCCAAATTTGCTAAATGGAAATTCCATTTCTCTTTTTCAAATCATAAAAAAGATTCATAAAACAAAGCAAAGAAACAAAAGAAGAAATTGTTTTCAAACATCTCACTTAGCATACCCAAATTTGCTAAGTGAATAAATTCCAAAAATCTCAAATCCAAAACAAAAACAAATTGACCCTTTACTTTAACATACCTAAATTTGTTAAGTGAAGGGTCCTCAAAAATCAAAATTAAAACTCAAATATGAACCTATGGAAGCATCCCTTCAAAAATATTTGAACCCATTTTCAACATATCCAAATTTATTGTTGAAAGTGGATTCTATATCCAAACAATTCCTCTTCCAATCAAATCTTGAAATCTATTCCAAATCATTTGAACTCGACTTAACATTTTCAAAATATGTTGAGTATGAGTTCAAATTAAATTAAAATTCAAAATCAGAAATCTAATCCAAGTTTATTTTCAACATTGACTCTGCTCAACGTTAGTTTTCGCTACTCATTTTCATGATGAAATGGCTGCTCCCAAGTATGTGTTTACCTTTCCCCACATGATGGACTTGGGATTAGATTAGGCCAGCCTTCCTCGTGCTGATTATGCCCACCTCATTCATTTCAGATGAGGTTTTGAGGGGACGAGGATTACCTGTGAGGGCATTCCCCTCATATATGTTAGCAGGACCATGGTGGTCGGGTAGAAGCCCGTCATTCAGATTGACTTGCTTTCAGACTCTGATATCCCCTCATTGAAGAGGAAGGCAATGGCTTCAATGTGAAAAAGATCTATGACAATGCCATCGCGTTGTTCTCGCCTAATAGGCTAGCACCCACTCATTGCACCTCAAAGGGTAAGGCTCCTCGATCCTGGATTGTCTCCCTAGCTTTTGAATTTGATCTAGTTCTTACTCACCTACCAAGACTTAGGAGGAACAAAATTGCATGATTGAAAGTACCATACACACACATTGTGAGATGGAGGCATACTATGGAGGTGGAGGAGTTTCCACTGATTTCCCACTTTCAACAAACCCATTTCATCCTCTCTGGGTCTGAGAGAGGATGCTAGAGGATCCCTACTTCACCTCCACCATTTGATTCCATCCCCAGCTAGTCAAAGTAGAGGTCATATGCGCCTCCATTCGCTATGCTTAGTGGGACTGGCTGATATTCTGTGGGGCTCAATTTGACTTGAGATGTATCCTCAGTGTGGGAAGCATTTACTAGAGAGAGGCCGGGAGGCCCATACTACAACTCATATCACTAGAGAGAGGTGGAGGTTTGGCCAAGTCGCCTCAACTCATTGATCGATGCTACCACATCACATACAATATTCTACTTATAGGGACTACTCACCACAAGAGGAGGGGCCCTATTTTGAGAGAGTCGATGGTGTCTCCACCACACCGCTCTACCTTTGTACACCGTCCCCTGTTCATGTATTAGCATCTCCAGTTCATCCCAAGGCCATGAAGGCCACATCCGGGGAGAAGAGGACCCCGTTAGCGATCCGACTATGGCTAAGAGATCCCATTCCATCCACACCATCTACTATGGCGAGGCCGAGCTCTCCTACTCAACCTTCTTCCCTAGTCATGGTGCGAAAGGAATGGAGACCCCGAAGCATAGTGGTCCCCATCCATCACCACAAAGATTTAGAGATGGTTAAATAGTAGAGGAGAGAGTGGTAACCCGCACCCATGATCATAGAACCTCCTAGAGTGTCATATAGAGTCAATGACGTGAGTGTATATCTTATGAGCCTCACGTTGATTCTCCAACAGGAGGTCCGTGCCTCACAAGACGACATGTGGATCATCACCACCAAAAGCATTTGCCGTTCGAATATCAATCTTTAGATGACATAGTAGCTCACTATTTCATGAAAAAGAAGGAGATCCTAGGAGTCTGATGAGGAGAAGATCAGCTTTGATCCCAACGAAGATGATTTATTGTGAGACTCAGTCGGGGTTTGCATGGTATACTGGAGATCCTCCTCGTGAGAGCAGCCATGGAAGGTGATGAGGCTGAGCAGGAAGACATAGCCCAATCATCCCATCACCTCTGATATTAATTAAAATAGAAAGATGAAAAAATAGATAGGATGGATATCTTGAGGACTTTTAGCCTTAGATTAAATAAGCCCCAGTAGTTCATCCTACTATAGTCAATATGCATGTCTTGGACCCAACAAAGACTTTACCTCCATCAGAGCAAGGTAGCACCAACATATATAAGAAGGTAGTGGAAAGTACCTCCATACAGAAGAAAGATTTCAAGTCCATTGTTGAGCAGTAGATGAAGGAAGCATTGGCTCAAGCTCGAGGAGGATCGTCAGTTCTAAAGGGTAGACCCTACCCGAAGGAATATGATGCAATCCAATATCCCGAAGGTTTTGTGACCACCTTCCTTCAAGAGTTTTGATGGCAAGGGAAACCCGAGGCATATTGCACATTTCGGTTGCAAACATCGGTGGCTGATGCTTTTATTATTCGCCTCTTAGAGTTTAGTAGGGATAGCTTTTGATTGGTATGCTGAACTTCCTAATAGATTAGTAAAAATATTTGTTGAGTTAGGGAAACTCTTTATCAAGAGGTTTTCTGGAGCTCAACAAAGGGTTACTATTGGCAATCTCGTTGTAGCACAACAACACCCAGTTGAGTTCCTTGTTGACTACATTCTTAGATGGCATAACCTGAGTATGAAATGCGAACTGCAGCTATCTCAACAACATTCCATTAACATTCTTATAAAGAATATCCATGGCTAAATCACCTTCATGCTTAAAGGCTTCACCATCAAAACCTTTGAGAAGTTAATCAATAAGATGTCTAGTCTATAAAGGAGAGGCCAAATAGTTCTTTCAATTCAAAGAGGTATAAGAAGAAGCGGAAGTGACAAAGTGGATAAGGGAAAACAACCGCTAGAGATCAGAGACCATGACCTCACTTCACTTCCACCTCCTCTACCACCATCGAGCTACCCCTACCGCACACAAGTAGCCTCCATGGCCACTACCTCCTCACATCATTCCAGCAACGCAGGTACATACCGCCAAGTAGCTATGGTCCACCTACTCTTTGGATAAACTTAACAAGCCTTATTCATTTAAGGGAGGTAATCAAGAAGATCTTTAAGAATCTCTTAAAGAAGCTGATTTTAGCTACTGAGCCTAGGAGACCGGAGGAAGTGAAAAAAGCCATGATCCTAACTTTTCCCCTACCACCATGCTAGGTCATGTTTGGAGGATTGCTTCACATTTAAGGACCGACTTCATATAGCTTCAAGATATAGTTATCAAGGAATACCTTGGAACAACCATCTAGTTCCATTAGGTAATCCTTGGGGATACTTGTGATCCTTCCAAAACCAAAGAAGGTTGGGATATCTGCTTATCCAAAACCTCTAAAAACATTGTTTAGAAGATCAAGAAACTTTCCTTGCAAGTGCCTGAGTCAGCTCAAACCTCCAACATCAAGGAAGGTTTGCAAGTCGAGCCAACTGTGGAGGAGCTCAGAATAGCATATGCCGCCTGATAGCCCAAGAGCAACCATCGATCAAGTCCAGCCTCTAGTGTACCATTCAACCATCAGTTTACCACTACTTTAGCTAGTTCTTCTTCTTCTAGAAACATCTTATATCGCATCAAATCCTCACCCTCTTACTTTACTTGATTTCTACTTTGTACCTCCTATCAAATCTAAGAAATTAAAGAATAAAGCTAGCTTAAATTACATATGTGTCACTTTTTTTGGGTTATCTGAATCTATTCCTAATAACTCTTCAAGTCTAAACAAATCTATAATGATTCCAATCTTCCTCTTTGATTTAGAGGATTTTCCTACTCAATACTATGGGTTCACCTCAGATAGACTTGGAATCATCCATTCTAAGGGTCCCATAGGAGAAGCTATAGGTGAGCCTGGCGTATGTAGAACCTTCCATTACCCACAAGAGATCACCAAGTCAACCTCCAGTGGCAAGGTTCTACCTCCTAAGCACCTCAAGATAGGGGAAATAAGTCATAGTATAAAGGATCGAGAAGCCCTCCATAAGATGCTCCACCCTTGGATATGCTGGAGGATCAACCAAGAATGTTCTCTCATCTAAGAAAAGTATCTAAAGAATCATTAATCAATGCTCTCCTTGATCCTAAGATATGCTTAGCTTAGCTGACCGCTATTGGTGAGGAGACACATTACATAAAAGAAGCATAGGGGATCACTTTCATAAATGAAGACCTTCTTCTGGGGGACTTGGAACACAACCATCCCCTACATCACAAATGCTGATTCGAGACTTGCCAAAAGTTCATCGATCCAGGTGCATCAGTGAATATTATGAGTCTAAAGACCTTTACTTATTTTAGGATTGACATATCCACACTTTGAGTAGATCAGATGATGTTGAGAGAATTCAATGAACAAGGTGAGCGGGCTTTAGGTTCCATGGTGTTTCCTTTAGAGATAGGTGACTGGAAGATTGAAGCCATGTTTTACATCATTGATTCAAATACTTTGTTCACTGCTTTGCTCGGTAAGCCTTGGATACATCAGAATAAGATAATTCCATCCTCCCTCCATCAATGCATCAAGTTGAAGGAAGGATTGAATACTGTCAATGGAGATGAAAAGCCATTTTCATTGAGAGGTTGAGATATATGAGGATGTGACCTACTATCTTCTCAAAACACCCTTTCTGTGAACTTGGATAAAACTCAAATTCAAAAGAAAAGAAATGAAGAAAAGAAAAGGCAAAGAAAAAAAGAAAAGAAAATAAAATCCAAGTGAACAAGAAAGGTGAATTGAAGAAGAAATAGATCCACATACATTCCACCCATAGTCATTCCATTCATATGGACATGTGGGTAGATGACTCAACCTCCACCAGTGAAGAAGAGGTAGAAAGAAATAGTTCTGAGGTGGAAGACCCCTGGTTGCCATCCAATAGGTTATGTTCTAGTTCATAGAGTACCCTACTATTCACATAGACTTGGAATCCAGGAGGATGAGTCTAATGTGATTAGCATACGCAACCCCTCGGTTCCATTGGAGGTGACTTTTGATCCACTGATGAAGACCGGGCCTGACAAAAGCAAAGTATTCAAATCGACATGTAAAATTATCGGAGTTGAGAACCTTAGCTCTAACCTCACTTTCCCCCAAAAAAGAAGGTTTAGTAGTTAAGGAAGCCCCAAGTCTTCTAGTGATATGATGCCAAAGAGATTTTTTTGGGATCATCATCCTCAAGTCCTGAAGTTGATGTAGAACTTGAGGAGGATTCATTTAAAGAATTAATGAAATTACTTGACTTTTACTTGTGTTTATAATCTTATACAAAAAGGTTTGGTTCCTCATACATGGTCCAAAAGTGTCGAGTATTTTGAGAAGTGGAACAATACGTAGAAGCACAATTAAGAGCATGACTAGATTTGTACAAGGGTCCGATGATGATGATTAGCTTGTTACCAATCATTTGAGTCGATGGTTCTTTTCACACAACACCAACTCTTATGAGAATGTGTGTTTAAATCTCGATGATCTAGATGATCTCATAATCAAAGATGCACCACCAAAATTTGAAGAGGAGATCCATTCAATAATTGACAAGCTTAAAGAAATTAACCTCGGGATGGAATAAAATCCATGCCCAATGTACATCAGTTCATTGCTGAATGAAGAAGAAACTAATGACTTAGTTAAGCTATTGACTTATTTTAAGGACTACTTTGCCTGGATTATCTTCTGACATAGCAATCCATAAGCTAGCAATAGATCCTAGTGCTAACCCTATCAAGTAAACATATTAGAAATCAACAAGGTCATTTCAAAGTCAAGAAATGATCGATGATTTCAAGGGAAGAAAAATATCCTACCTAATTAGCTAGTGTCATCCAAGTTAAGATGAAGAATGACCAAATTCATATTTGCATCAATTTCAGGGACTTAAATAAGGCATGTCCTAAGGACGAGTTTCCTCTTCTTATACCAGAATTAATGGTGGACATCACCTCATCTCATGAAATTTTTTCTTTCATAGATGGTTGATCTGGCTATAACAAAATTAAGATGTCTCCTAAAGATGAAAGAAACACTGCTTTTGAACCCGATCTTCTTTACATGCCTTTTTAAAAATGCTACATACCAATGGGCTATGACTCGATCTTCAATGAACTCATCCATCATCAGGTTGAGTGCTATGTTGATGATCTAGTAGTCAAGAGTAGAGAAAAAGAAGACCATCTCTTTGACTTGAGAGTAGTTTTCGAATGGTTAAGATAATATAACCTCAAAATGAATCCCCTGAAGTGTGCATTCGGAGTAGCTTCAAAGAAATTTCTTGGGTTTGTTGTCCGACACCGGGGAATAGAAATAGACCTGAAAAGATTAAAGCTATCTTAGAAATACCAACTCCTAAGAGTTTAACTCAACTCAGATCTTTCCAAGGATGGTAGGTGTGTCTAAGATGCTTTATTTATTAGGGAGATGCTTTCTCAACACTTCAAAAGGATGCCAAGTTCAATGGGATGATAAGATGCCTTTGAAGATATCAAGCAGTATTTGGTGAAGCTGCTAGTTCTAGCAGCCCTTATCCCGGGTAGGCCACTCATCCTCTACACTGCTGCATTGGATGACTCTCTTAGTGCTCTATTGGCCTAAGATAATAATGAAGGGAAGGAGAATGCTCTCTATTACCTCAGCCATCATCTGATTCTTATTGAAGCAAACTATCCACTTATTGAGAACCATTGCCTAGCTTTGATCTTTGCCTCACAGAAGCTATGACACTATATGCTTTCTCATAAAGTGAACTTGATCTCTAGAATGAATCCACTATAGTAGCTCATGACATGGCCAATGCTATCCAAATATTTGGCATGATGGTCCATGATTCTCTCGCAATTTGATATCACATTCGTACCCCTCTGTGAGGTAAAAGGATAAGCACTAGTGGATTTCTTAGCAAAGACACCCACTTCCACCGATTCTTGGATGATCTCCCTGATGAACAAATCATGAAATTAGGTGAGGTTGACAACCACTGATGGGAGATGTATTTTGATGGTGCAGCTTCTTTTCATAAAGGGGAAGCACCACGATCTACTCTTCTAGAAAGGCAGGGGTAGGAATAGTTCTCCTAACTCTAGATCATGATGTGATGAGATTCTCATACTATCTTTCCAACCCTTGCACCAACAACAAAGCTGAGTATGAGGCTTTGATTGGTCTGGAATTAACCATCACAATGTCAAAAGCATCAACATCTTTGCCTTGGTCATCAACCGCATTGTCCTACAAGGTTCTCAAATCCAAGCTTTATCATTACCATGAGTATACCATGAAGTTGTTGGCCCAAATTCTCAAAGTCACCATCTAAGTTTCTTTGGCCAAACTTGCAAAAGAATTGGCATGTCCAGAAGATGAGTCCATTTCAATAAGGATCCAAAACAGACAAGTCCACTCTCTTATTGATGTTGAACTCATCGAGAGACTCTCTCTTGAAGGAGAGGTTATCATTGCCCATAAGGATAAGGAGTTGGATTGGAGGCAACTATTCATAGACTATTTGAACACCGGCAAACTACCTCAAGAAAAGTCACAAGCCCATCAGGTGAAACAGAGAGCTCTCACCTATGCTCTCATTGATGACACCCTATACCGATGGTCCTTTGATCAAATATGGTTATGTTGTTTAGAAAAACATGAAGCCCATGGCATTGTAACTAAGGTACATTCAGGTCTATGCAGAGCATATCAATCCAAATAAAGATGAAGAAGATCAAGAGACTAGGATACTTGGCCTTGATGATTACAAGCGCATGGATGTAGCTAGAGATGCATCGTGCACACGGGTGTGGCTCCACCAACCACCCAACATTCTATACCTACATTGGCCTCATGGCCATTCGAGTGTGGGTACATTATGGGTCGATCAATCCTCCTTCTTCCAAGGGTCATTTCATCTTAGTCGCCATCGACTACTTTTCCAAGTGGGTGGAGGCAATCCAGAGAAAGAGGTGCTGTGCTTTTTTAAGAACCATATATAGGTTCGGGTGCCTTGATGAATTATATCGATAATGGTACCGCATTCAAAAGCACCAAGATCAATAGCTTTGCCGAAGACACTATAGATTGGAGATACTCCACCATCTACTACCAAAGAAAATGGTTTTAGAAGCATTCAACAAACTCTCATCCAAATACTAAAGAAGACTCTAATAAGAGGTAAGGAATGAGCAGCTTGATTGAAGCCTTGGGCCTACCACACTCCATACTCAACTCAACTCTACCCCATTTTTTTCTTAGTGAATGGGTCCAAGCCGTTCTACCTTTAGAAGTTTAACTCCCATCACTAAGGATAGCATAGGGTAGCAAGATCACTATATAATGCAAAGTCAAGGAGAAGAACTCAAGGTTTGGAGGAGAGCCTACTGCATGCTAGAACCTCGAGTTACAAGGCCAAAAATGATTCAAGCTCACAATAAGCTGGTCCACCTAGGTCTTTTCAAGTAGAGAACTTGTGTTAGTCCTAAGGAGACCAATTGTTGCCAAAGATGGGAGGCAAGTTTGAACCCACTTTGGAAGGCCCCCATAGAGAAGGCTTACCAAGGAGGATCTTATCGCTTATTGATTATAAGGGGAACACTGATGCTTCCAATTAATAGACTCTATTTGAAAAAATATTACCCATAAAAATCATATTTGAAAATAATTCTATCAATCAACAAAAATCTGGTTCCATTTCATCAAAATCTTCTCTTCTTTCGAAGAAATTTTTTCTTGTCCTGTGAATCCACCGTGACGTGTTTAGGGTAGGTGTAAGAGTCCCCCAGTAGCATCCTATCCCTCTTTCATAGCACAAATATGATCAAACATAATCTCAGGCTACTAATAAATAGGTGTGAGAGCCCAGAGTCATCCTATTCAATTAGCACACTACTAAGTTAGATGTGAGAGAAAAAACATGCACAAAATAAACACAATTCTTTTATCTCGCTACTTTGATGTGGGAGCAGTGGCTCACTCATTAACTGCAGATCACTATTACATGCTACCTCGCTAGTCACCCTACCATTGTTTGAAGATGTGAGTCCCTGCTTTCTTCCTAACTTGATCATCAAAAACCAATGACCTTGTTGGTAGTAGACTTCATGCCCAACTAGTTACCTCATGTTGATTTGTTTAAAAGATGTGAGTCTCAAGCTTTCTTCTTGAACCATCATTGATCTAACTAGGTAGTATATTTGAGGTTTAGGATGAGTCCCCAGGCTCCTTTTCTCTGACTATATTGAGTTGATATAAGTCCTCCAAGATTCCTAGTCTCTAGGTCAGGATGACACCATCGAGCCAAGACATACTATCATCCCAGAATCCCCATAGGAGGATGAGTCCTCGAGCTTTCTTCTAGGTTGATTATGCAAACCGATGGGCACCTTAGGTTAGTTGATGTTCAATATGCCGACAGTGACTCACCCGAGATACACCACAGTCTGGGCTTTTCTCTCCTTTGGCCAAATACCTATTTGATATATGACTAGCCATCATCTCTTTGGTTTTGGATTCTTTGGACCTCTCTCCTGGTCATTTGGATTACATCCTTTATTTTAGACACTACCCAGTTATTCTTGGATTGGATAGTCCCCTTTCTAGTAGCCACCCATGGTTGAGAATTTGTTCACCATCCTTGGTTTAGTAAATTTAAGATAGTATAAATATAGCCCCTTCTTAGTTTGATCCCTCACAAACTAATAGGGTACATGATAAAAATTATATTAAAATAAATAAATAAATTACTTTGCTTGTGGATTAAAAATTCAAGCCCCAAAGGGCCCCTTCAAAATATCTTATCTTAAAGTCCATAACTCTATAGAAATTGCATACGAGTTGATAAATAATTTGAGTTACTCACTCAGTATTAGTTCAAACTATTTTGCCACAAGCATTACACATATTCACTTTGGAAGATGTAAGACTGACATTCTTTCTAGCATGATCACATGAGGTAGATTTGATTTATTGCCCAAAGCAACATCACCCCAATGGTCTTTTGTAGAAAGATGTGAGCTTAGCTTTCTTTCCCTTAAATTGATTATTGCAAACCAAAGGCACTCTCCTGATACCTCCCATCAAATTGGTGTCAGATATTTCTTGTGATCCATCACAAACCAACAATCCCAAATGAAATTAATCTTTGACTATCTTTGAATTTAAGTCCCCAAGATTCACTCAATATTCCCTAGTCTCCAATTTGTTGCCCAAAGTAACCATCAGAGGTTTCTTATTTAAGATGTGAGTCCCACACTTTCAAGACTTGACCATTGCAAACAAAAGGCATTCCCTTTGATAGTCCTAGGTTGGTAGACTACTCCCTTTGGTTCAATAAATCTAGAGCATAGTCAAGCATGATCCATCACAAACTAACAAAATCCATCAAAAAAACTAAAAAATGAAATTAATCTTTGACTATCTTTGAAATTAAGTACCCCACTTCATTCACCAATGTAGGTCGGGTCCATTTGTTGCCCAAAGCAACTGATCACCCCCAATAGTTTGTTATTTCTAGAAGATGTAAGTCCCCGCACTTTCTTCTTAAGACTTGACCATTGCAAAACAAAATACATTCCCCTTGGTTTGATAATCCTACCTTGTGGTTGGTAGACTACTCCCTTTAGATTGGTAAGTTTGACTTAGGGCTAGGCCTCCATGGCCCCTATTTAGTGCAATTCATCACAAAATGATGGGACCCATCAAATAAGCTAAGAAATGAAATTAACCTTGACTATCTTTGAGTTGATCTAAGTCCCCCAGTGGCATTCACTCAATGGTCAGCCCTAGGTTGGGTTTCGATCCATTGCCTTGCCAATGGGTCACCCCAACAACTGGTCCCTACTTTGGAGGATGTAAGTCTTCTACACTTTCTTCTTAGTATAGCTGCTGCATATCGAAATGTTTTCCTTTGGTCAGTTAGTCTTACTATGTGTTTGGTAGACTACTCCCTTTATATTGGTAGATCTAAATTAGGTCTAAGCCTCCGTGGCTCCTACTCAGTATGATCCATTGCAAACCAACATGGCCCATTTCAAAATACAAAATTAAAAATCTGAAAAAAAACAAAATCTAAACAATCAATCAATCCAATTCCAATCTTTTTGCTTCTCCTCAGAGAGATGCAAATCTTTCTAGCTCCCTAGTGGATCTAGAATTCTAATCCCTCAGTGGATTTCATAACCTTTCTTCACTTGGTGGATGACTTAAACTCGCTTCCCTAGTGGAGAGTTCACTTGTCTATTCCCGATGGAGTCAAAATAAACACAATTAAACAAAAAATAAATTGAAACAAATTCAACCCTCTTCTCTGGTGGAACTCAATTAATCTCTCAATGAGACTCAAATCAAACCTCTCATCCCTTGGATGATGATTTGAACCGCTTCCCTAGTGGAGGTTCACATACTCTATCCCTATGTCCCAACATAAGTAGAGCCATATTGAACTAAGCTCAATTCCTTCTACACCTCGGGGAGTAGTCTCACAAGTGTTTGTGATCATTCGTGTTGTGATCATTTTGATCCTACATGCGTGTTGTTCACACCGCATCTATTGGGCGCCCTTTGTTGACCTCATTTTTAGAATGAGCTCTCAACCCCTCCATCTTAGACATAGGACTCGTCTTAGATATTAAGTGATCCTTAGAATTAAGATACATCTAGTGATTAGGTGGACACTCAACCTAGCCCTAGAGACTTAGAAGAGTTAGCCATAGGAATAGGTCATGCCTTAGGGGTGTTGGGAAAATTTGCCTACCCTATAGCTTGAACCATATTTCTTACTTCCTTCCTTCAAGTTAAACTCCAAATCAAATCAACATCAAATCTAAATCAATTCTAGCTTAATTGATTTTTCCCAAACTCAAATCAATGTCACGTGATTAAAATCCATGATTGAAACTTATGATTCCCATAATTGAAAAAACCTCCTAAGTCCTTTAATCTTAAGACTTAGAAATCATGTTCAAATCAATTCAAACTCATAAAATTTTCTTATAAATCATTTATATTCTCATTTATTATATTCACATATATAAATGAAATATAAATCAAATCAATCAAACTAAATTCAATTCCAAGTTCAAAATATTTCCTAAGTCTTGATTTCCTCTAAGGACTAGCCTAAACCAAATTCAAACCACCTTAAATTCATGAAATTTTCTCACAACTATTTATATTCTCATTTATATTCTCATATACAAATGAAATATAAATTCAAATAAATCAAACTAAACTCGAAACTCAAATCCAAATTCAAAATCTTTCCTAATTCACTTTGATTTTCTCTTAAGGACTTAGCCTAGATCATGTTCAAATCACTTCAACTCTTTAAAATTTTCTCATAAACCATTTATATTCTCATTTATATTCACATATATAAATGATATATAAATTCAAACAACCAAACCAACTCCAAAAATAAAACTCAAATTCAATCAAAATCAAACCTAAGCCTTTCAAGTAAAAATCTTGAACTTAGCCAAATCAATTTCAAATCAAGCCAAATCGTTGATTTTTCTTCATGATTCAATCAATCCTTCAATCATGAATCCAAATATAAACACAAACTTCAATCACCAAATCAAAACTCAATTCAAAAATCAAACCCAAGTTAGACTCATGTTCGCCCCTTTGAGCTTGAAATTGTCAAATGAATCAAAACCAATTTGACTTCAAACCACTTGCAAATGGATTTATATTTAAATCATAAGTCCATATGTGAATTCAATCAAACTCAAATCAAAATTTGACCAAGCCATTTGACCCACTTAGGCTCACTTGACCCAAAGTGGCCTGAAGTACCTTTATGAGCCAAATTCTAATCCTAACCAACTTGGATTGAACTAAGCTCACCTAAGCCTCTCATCATGAGCAAAAATCATCATGAGATGATCAATCACTTAAATTGGGTCAAACCAAGTCAAATCTAAGGGTTGATCAAGTCAACACTTAAAATAGAACCTAACAAAGCTAAAATCCACCATATGATAAATTGATTGAAACTAATGATCTAAGTCCATTCATGATCGATGTTTGAACTTGACCAAGTCAACATTTGAGCCTAACCTAGTCCACACTTGACTAAGTTGACCCAACTTGACCTAAAAAAGTCAAAATGTGTCAAAACTTGATCTAAGCCAAATTGATTGAAACCAAGGTCAAGTTCATTCCAAAATGATTGTTGAACTTGACTAAAGCCTCAATTTAGACCCAACCTAGCTCCAATTGAACCTTGACCTAAAAGGGTCAAATTGAGCCAAATTAAACTTAACAAAATTGATTGGAAATAAAGATACCAATCCATTTCATATGACCAACAAACATGAACCAACCAATGACCTAACCCAAATAGGTCAAATGGATCAAATTGGTCAACTTGACCAATTTGACCTAAATGAACTAAATTGAACCAAATTCAAACATAAACCAAATTGAATCAAGCTAAAGCCACCAAAACATTTCAAATGGTCATATGAACTTCACCCAACCCTTGGTTTGACCCAATTTGACTAATTGGTAAACTTGACCCATTTGGACCTAAATGGGTCAACATGAGCCAAATCACATCAAACTAACTCTAAATTCAATGAAACTTTGCCTAACCCATTTTTCAAACATACCAAACATGTCCAAACTGAAATCAAGGTCAAATGACTATTTAACCCCTAGGCCATAGGGTAACCCAAAATTAAAACCACTTGGAATTTTGTCAATTCCTTTGCATGGACACTTGGAATCCTCTCAATGGACCAAATGGTCACTAATGGACCTAGTGCACATGATCCAATGGGTTTGGGTCAGCCAAACCCAAACCAAACCAAAAACCAATCACCTCCTTTGAAATTGGCCACATGAAATCCTCCCTCCACTTGATTTAAGCACATGACCTCCTCATCCACTCCTTCTCTAGCCAAAATCAAATTCAAGGACAACTCTAATAGCCTAACAAACCCATTGCATGAGCTCAATTAGATCAAAATGATAAGCACTTTCACGACCATCCAATCCTTCAAGGGGGAGATATACTCCCCCTAATTCAATTCAATCTACACACTCTCATACTTGATTAAGCTAAGAGAAGCCAGGAGCCATAGCCAAGTGATCCCAAGCTTCCTAGAGCCTATTTGAATTTCCCATTTTTAAATTTCTCTAAATTGAAATAAGGGGAGCACCACTAAAAATCCAACTTAGCCTACACTCCATATCAACCCAATTCCTCCTTCAAGCTCCATTAGAGGATCAAGTTAAGTTCACCCATGCTCTTTCCTAAGCTTCAAAGGTAAGGGAGGGTTTAATTCGATCAAGACCGAGCTCAAGTGCAAGAGGAGTTGGCCCATAGAAGCATCTACCAAATTTCAACACCTCAAACTTCAGCAAAGCTTTGACTCCTAGATGAAGCTTTTCTAAGGGAATCGATGATCACCTCGAGGTTAGCCATTAAAAAGCTTAAGTTCAATATTTTGGAGCTTTGTGAAGTAAAGTTTAATCTCATGCAAAAATTAGATGTGTTTGCCTTGTGCTTAGATTGTGTGGGTAAATTTGGGATCAACTGAAGCTCAATCAAGCTCGAATCATCTCCTTGAAGATGGACGATGTCCATCCTTCATAGGGATTTTCAGGGATAGATCATGAACCGTCCATCCACCCATTTTGGATGGACGATCATGACTAAAACACATAGCATCCATGTTTTAACCCATATGATCTACAGTTTTAACCTCAGCCATCCGATCCTTGATCGGACGTGTGAGGAGAAAATGCATAGCACCACCGCTGATGCAGCACTATGATGTGACAAGTTAAATATCTAATCTCATCGCGCCATATGGAAATCACATGCCATGTCAGTAGCCCACGTGGCAGCAATGGGATTAAATAGTTAATTAAGCTATTAAATGTTCTAACTAATCATGGAAACTTCCTAAATTCATATCTAAGCCTAGAAAAAAAAAAAATATATATGAAATAAATTGCATTGAATAGATAATTGAACATAGAATATTCTAAAAATGATTTGAATGAATTTTGAATAGTGCTTTTCTGTGAATTTAGGTTTTATTGGGAATGTTATTTTGCTAATTACCCTCTAATTACTCAACTGATTAATCTCAAACTTCTTTTGCTCAATTAGTTGGATGACTCCTGCCTGTCCTAATTTTCTTGGGATTTATTGGTGGCTTAATTAGAGAATTAATTCATTCCTTAATCACTCCTTAATGTAATGTTTAATTAAGGCATAATTAGTGGTTTAATCTGATTGAGTCAATTAAGTTTTAATTATGAATATGAGGTTTAGGGAATAATTTTGGGATGCTTTCCTTAAGATATTCCTTAAACCCCCTTTTCTTTTGTATCCAATCATAATTAAGGGTTAATTCACTAATTACCCCCTAAATTAATTTAATAAAATTTTAAAACTTTCCAGAACTCAATTAATCTATCTTGGGTAGATGCTTAGATGTTAAATAACCTAAGTATATTAAGAAAATCAAAACCCAACTCACATGTGTGATAGGGGTTATGAAAGTATTTAAGTTAAACTCCTTAGTTTAATTAATCATTAATCATGAGCCAATTGCATTAGGTACCTTCCTTTCTTAGGTGCATTACTGATTTAAATTTCTTGTGTAGTTTTATGTCATCTCATTGGCTCATAATTATTTGATGTATGCTAAGGTGGTATAGGTAAGGGGTAATTAACACACTTAATTCATACGTTAACCTAACTAAAGCATAAAATTGCTCTAATCACCTAAAAATTAAAATAAAATAATAAACATATGTGGGAATGGGTTAGGAACAACAAACTCACCTCACATTTCTCAAATTAAATCAAACTCAAAATAAAATCAAACCTTCCTTAAAAATAATTTGATTTGCTTTAAGCTTTCTTATTTCATAAGATTGTCTTTAGAATTAATTAGGTGAATGTGTTTACATGCTCATGACTTTAATTCTTTCCTAACATTCTAAATGTGTATGTCATATGAGTTTCATGCATTCATGCTTTGCAAAAATTAAATTAAAATAAAATATTTCTTTATGTCAAATTGCATGTGTTGACTAAAGTAAAAATATGAATGACTATTATTGCTACTAAATTCAAAATTATTTTCAAAATATATAAATCAAATGCCAAAAAAAATAAAAGTGTTCTACTTATAATTAGTTATAAGCTTGCATGTGGATATAAATATGAAGGTGTGCATAGTGTGGTTTTCCTCCTCATTTCTTTTAGCATAGTTTTGGATAGGATTTGGCAATGTGTATAATTCATTTGAAAAGAATATAACACTTGCCTAATCTCTTTCTTATTCATTCCTATGCTATTACCTAAGAAGAACATCCACACTTGTACATATAAATTACAAACAAAATAAAACAACAAATACAAACTTTTTGCATCTTTCTTTTCCATTCATTTCTTTTGTACATATGCTTGTATTTAAGAAAAGTGGTATATTAGTCTGGACAACCATGGGGTTGCAAGGCTTTAAGTAGCCCTAAGTAGGTCTTGTACCTTACACCCCTAGTTAACAATGACATCGTACTCACTTATGCCTTTTATTGAGTTGGAGCAACTCTTTATTAAGAGGTTTGCTAGAGCTCAGCAAAAGGTGATTATAGGTGATCTCGTTGTGGGTCAACAATATCTTAGTGAGTCTCTTATTGATTATATTCTCATATTATGCAATTTTAGTATGAAATGTGGACTGCAGCTATCTGAACAGTATGCCATTGATATTCTACAAAAAAATATTCATGGCTCGATCGCCTTCATGCTCAAAGGTTTTACCATCAAGACATTTGAGAAGCTAATCAATAATAGCTTTATAAGGAGAAGCAAACAGCCTTTTTTCTAGATCAATCAATAAAGCCAAAGCAAAGCAATGAGAAGAAACCAAGAGCAAAGATAGTAGACAAGGAAGCACCGAGAGTAGAGAGACCTCGAGCTCCATATCCATCAGTTTCACCTACTCTACCACCACCGAGGCCATCCTACTGGCCCCACAATAGCCTCCATGGCCTTCGTCGCCTCCTCCTCATCCACATTCACAGTAGTAGTGGTACACATACCCGCCACCAGGTAGTTATCATTCACCTACTCTTATGGATAAACTAAATAAACCATATTCATTTAAGAGGGAGAAAATTAGGAAAATCTTTAAGAATCTCTTAAAGAAACCTGACTTTTAGCTACCTGAGCCTAGAAGGCCGGAGGAAGTGGGCAAGAGTAATGATCCTAACTTTTACCCCTACCACCGCATGTTTGGCCATATTTTAGAGGATTGCTTTACATTCAAGGACTGGCTTGAGCATAGTTACAAGATAGGCACCATAATTATCCCAAATAAATACTTAGTGGAACAACCATCCAGTTCCATTAGGTTAATCCATGGCGATAACTACCATCCTCTCAAAACCAAAGAAAGTTGGGATATCTCCTTATCCCAAACTCTAAAAAGATAGTATCAAAAATCAAGAAACCTCGGTGAGGTAGCTCCTCCAACATCAAGGAAGGTTTGCAAGTTGCCAAAGATAACTTGGGGAAAGGGGAGTCAAAGAGTGAAGCCACACCAGCCTGATAGCCAAGCACCGAATCAACCAGCCCACCTTCCAAATTCACTCAAGCTCTCAACTAGCTATAGTAGAAATCTTATATCGACCGATGAGGGCATCAAATCCCACACCCCACTTACTTTACTAGATTTTTACTATGTACCTCCTTCAAAATCTAAGAAATCAAAGAATAAAGATAGTTTAAGTTACATCTGATGGGTTGTCTATCTCTACTCTTACAGAAAGCTCTCTAAGTCTAAATAATAACTATAATAACTCTGATCTTCCTCTTTCTGATTCAGAGTTTGACTTTTCTTCTCAATAATGGGATCTTTGAGATAGACTTAGAATCATCTGATTTTGAGGTTCTATAGGAGAAGTAGGTGATGTGTAGAACCTTCCACTAACCTGCCATAAGAGATCACCAAAGTCAACCTCCATAGTGGAAATATTCTACCTCCTAGGGCAGCTCCTCAAGATAAGGGGAAACAAGTCATTGGTTTAGATGATCAAGAAGCTCATCCATAGATGCTCCACCCTTGGATATGCTTGTGGAGGATCAGTCCATCACCTAAGAAAGTTGTCATCTAAGTTAAGCATATATGATGCTTTTATCTTATCCAAAGAGATGAAAGAATCACTGATCAATGCTCTTCTTGATCCAAAAATATGCTTAGCTCAATTGACCATTATTTAAGAGCAGGCACATATTTCCAGAGAATCCTAAGGAGTCACTTTTATAGATGAAAACCTTCTTCTTCGGGACATGGAGCACAACTATCCCCTCTACATTACAATGGACATGGGCAGATTCAGACTCTCCAAGGTTCTTGTTGATCCAAGTGCATCAGTGAACATTATGAGTCTAAAGATCCTTGCCAACTTGAGGATTGATATATTTACCCTTGCCAACTTGAGTCACTTTTATGATGTTGAGAGGATTCAATGAACAAGGCAAGTGAGCTTTAGGTTCCATAGTGTTACCTTTGTAGATAGGTGACTAGAAGACTAAAGCCAAGTTCTATCTAATTGATTCAAATATGTCATTCACTGCTTTGCTTGGTAGGCCTTGGATACATTAAAATAAAATGATTCCATCCTCCCTTCATCAGTGCATCAAGTTTAGAAGAAATGAAATTGAATATTGTATCAAAGGAGATGAAAAACCATTTTTAGTCAGAGAGATTGAGAAATATGAATATGTGACCTACTATCTTTCTCAAAATACCTTTTCTCATGAACTTGGTCAAAATTCAAATGCAAAAGAAAAAGAAATAGAAAAAGAAGCAAAAGAAGAATAAAAAGAAGAAGAAAAGAAATATTAAAGTACAAGTGAATGAGAAAAGGATATCTAGGAAGAAGTGGAGCTGCATGTCACATTCCACTCACAGTTCATTCCATCATATAGACATATGGGTAGGACGACTCGACCTCCACCAGGTTGAGATAGAGAGTTCGAGATGGAAGACCCTGGTTGGCCACCAACCAATATGTTCCAGTTCTTAGGAGTACCCTTACTATTCACATAGACTTGAAATCTAGCTTGAAGGATGAGTCTAATGTGATTGGCATACCAGCCAACCCCTCTCAATGAGTTTCATTGGAGGTGACACTCAAGCTAGATAGTGATGAAGACCAGGTGTCCAAGCAAAGCATGAATGTATTTGAATCAAGTTTATGTGAAACTATCAGGAAGCAATTAGGAACCTTAGCTCTAACATCTCTTTCCTCTCAAAAGTTGAAGGTTTAGTAGTTACGGAAGCCCCTTAGTCTCTCATGTATGTCAAGCTAAAGAGATTCCTATTGGGATTATCATCCTCAAGTCCAGAAGCTAATGTAGAACTTGAGGATAGTTCATATAAAAAATTAATGAAATTGCCTTTTGATTGGTACTCGCCTTGTGTTCTTAATTTACAAAGAAAGGTTTGATTCCTTATACATGGTCTAAGAATAGGTCAGAATACTTCGAAAAGCTATAGAACAATAGAGGCAAGGATGCACAATCAATATTAGGACTAGAATTCTATACAGTGAGTTCAGTCGATGATGATAATTACTGCTTATTTATTATCAATCATCTAGAATTTGATAGGTTCTTCTCAAATCACACTAACTCTTATGAGGAGGTGTGTTTAAAAATTTTAGATGATTAAGATGATCTCCAAATCAAAGATGCACAACTAGAATTTGAAGAAGAAATCCATTCAATAATTGACAAGCTTGAAGAAATCAACCTCGTGATAAGAAAATCCATGACATACTCATTCGAATGAAGAAGAAACCAATGACTTAGTTAGGCTATTGATTGAGTTTAAGGACTGCTTTGCATGGAACTATGAAGAAATGCCAAGATTATCTCCTAACGTAGCAGTCCATAAACCAGCAATAGACCCTGACGTTAATCCTATTGAGCAAGCTTCTAGGCGCATACAATTAGAAATCGAACAATAGGTCATTTCTGAAGTCAAGAAATTGATCGATACTAGTTTCATTAGGAAAGAAAAATATCCTACTTGTTAGCCGCTATCATACCAAAGAAGAAAAGAATGGCCAAATTATATGCCAATTTCAAGGACTTAAATAAGGCATGTCTTAAGGATGAGTTTTCTTCATATACTAGAATTAATGGTGGACATCGCCTCATCTCATGCAGTATTCTACTTCATGGATGGGCCATCTGCTACAACCAAATCAAGATCACCCCCAAGGATAAAAGAAACACTACTTTTTGAACCCTGATCAAAATCTATTATTATAAGGTCATGCCTTTCGGCCTTAAAAATGCTAGTGCTACATACCAATAGGCCATGACTCAGATCTTTAACAAACTCATTCATAATCAACTTTAATGCTATGTTGATGACCTATTAGTCAAAAGCAAAGAAAAAGAAGACCATCTCTTTGACTTGAGAGAAGTTTTTGAACGGTTAAGATAGTATAACCTCAAAATGAACCCCTTAAAGTGTGCATTCGGGGTAGCTTCAGGGAAGTTCCTTGGGTTTGTTGTCTGACACTAGGGAATAAAAATAGATCTAGGAAAGATCAAAGCTATCTTAGAAATGCCACCAGCTAAAAGTTTAACTCAACTCAGATCTTTTCAAGGGTGGTTGGCATATCTAAGATGATTTATCTCCAATCTATCAGGAAGATGCAAACCATTTTTAGCACTTGTCAAAAAGGATGTCAAGTTCAAGTGGAATGACAAGTGCTAGCATGCCTTTGAAGATATCAAGTAGTATTTGGTGAAGCTGCTAGTTCTAGCAGCCCCTATCCCGGGCAGGCCACTCATCCTCTACACTGTTGCATTGGATGACTCCCTTACCACTTTGTTGGCTCAAGCCAACGATGAAGGGAAGGAGAGTGCTCTCCACTATATCGCCCGATCCTCAAGTGAACTATCCACCTATTGAGAAACATTGCTTTTAATCTTTGCATCCCAAAAGATACAACACTATATGCTTTCTCATAAGGTGAACTTGATTTCCAGAATCAATCCACTGCAGTATCTCATGACATGGCCAACATTATCAGGATGATTAGCATGTTGGTCCATGATTCTCTCATAGTTTGATATCACATTTGTACCCCCTCCGTGCAGTGAAAGGACAAGCACTAGCGAATTTCCTAGTAACACACCCACTACCTATTGATTCCCCGCTCAGTGATGATCTCCCTGATGAATAAATCATGAATTTAGGGGAGGATGATAATCACCATTGGGAGATGTATTTTGATGGTACGGTTTCCTTTCATAAAGGAGAAGAACCACGATCTACTCTTCCAAGAAAGGGATTAGTAGGAATAGTTCTCTTAACTCGAGACCGTAATGTGATGAGATTCTCATACTATCTCTCCAATCTATGCACCAACAATGATAATGAGTATGAGGATTTGATTGTCAGTCTAGAGTTAGCTATTATAGTATGTGTCAAGAGCATCAACATCTATGGGGATTCTCAATTGGTCATCAACCAGATTGTTGGATCCTATAAGGTTCTCAAACCTAAGCTTCATCACTACTATGAGTACACCGTGAAGTCTGGCGATCCTCGAGGTCACCATCTACAAGGTCCCTCGAAGAGAGCATGCAGTAGTAGATGCTTTAGCCAAACTTGCCAAAGAATTGGCATGTCTAGAAGATCAGTCCATTTCAATAAGGGTCCAAAACAGAAAAGTCCTATCCCTTATTGATGCTGAACTCATTGAGAGACTTTCTCTTGAAGGGGAGGTTTCCATTACCAATAAAGATGAGGAGCTAGATTGGAGGCAACCATTAATATATTACTTGAACACCGATAAACTTCCTCAAGAGAAATCACAAGCCCATCAGATGAAATAGAGAGCCCTCTCCTATGCTCTCATGGATGACACCTTGTATCGATGGTCCTTCGATCAAATGTGGTAACGCTGTTTAGATAAACACGAAGCCCGTAGGATCATTACCGAGGTATATTCAGGTCTATGAGGAGTGCATCAATCTTGTTCAAAGATGAAATCAAAGATCAAGGTATTAGGATACTACTGCCTTCGATGATTATAAATTACATGAAAGTATTTAGAAGATGCCATCGTGTGTGTACTCACATCAACCACCCAACATTCTACATCCTACATTGGCCTCATGACCATTTGAGTGTTGGGGTACTGACATTGTGGGTCCTATCGATCTTCTCTTTTCTAAGGGCCATCTATTCATCTTAGCGGCAACCGACTACTTTTTCAAGTCGGCAGAGGCAATCCCACTCAGAGAGGTCACAGCTCAGCATGTGCTCCAACTTTTCAGGAACCATACCATATATAGGTTCGGGGTGCCTTGATGAATTATATTCGAAAATGGTAGTGCATTCAAGAGCACCAAGATCAACAGCTTTGCCAGAAGACACGATATAGATTGGAGGTGCTCCACCATCTACTACCCTAGGGCAAATGGTCTAGCAGAAGCATTCAATAAAATTCTCATCCAGATACTAAAGAAGATGTTTGATGATAATAAATGATAGTGGCATGAGTAATTAGTTGAAGCTTTGTGGGTATACCACACTACATACAGAACTCCAACTCGATCTACCCCATTCTCTTTGGTATATGGATCTAAAGTTGTTCTATCATTAGAAGTTTAGCTCCCATCCCTAAGGATAGCAATGGGTAGTCAAATCACTACAAAGTGAAATGCCAAGTTGTGGTTAGAAGAGCTCAAAGATTTGGAGGAGAGACTCTTACGAGTGTGCCAAAATCTTGAGTTATACAAAGCTAAAATTATTCAAGCTCATGACAAGCTGGTTTTCTAGAGTTTTTCAAGTAGGAGAGCTTATTTTAGTTCTAAGGAGACCAATATTGCCCGTCAAAATATGGGAGGCAAGTTTGAACCCACTTGAGAAGGCCCTTTTGTCATATAGAAGGCCTACCAAGGAGGATCTTATCAACTTATTGATTGTAGGGGGGAACACCCGATGCTACCAATTAATGGGCTCTATTTGAAGAAATATTACCCATAAATCACGTTTGGAAATAATTATCATAAAAAGAATAAAACTTCATTCCAATTCATCAAAATCTTCTCTTCATTTGAAGTGTTGTTTGCTTATTTTGCGAATCTGCCATGACGTATTTAAGGTAGGTGTAAGAGAACCTAAGTGGCATCCTATCCCTCTTTCACAACATGAACACAAATCAAACACAATTCCCCCAGCACTATTAGAATAGGTGTGAGAGAACCCAAGAGGAATCCTATTTTGACTATCACAATTAAGTTAGGTGTAAGAGAACCCAAGCAGGTTCCTTTCTTGGTGGGATCACGATTTCCATTCGTGACACCATTTCATCAAACTTCCCAATATATTTAGGATAGGTGTAAGAGAACCCGAGCGGGGTCCTATTCCCTTTAATATAAGCAAAAAAATAAATATATATCTTTTATCTCAGACTATTTTTATGTGAGAGCAAGCCCCCTATGGCACTCACTCATTAACTGCTCTAGGTTGGGCTGATATGCTACCTTGCTAGTACATCATCCCAGTGGTCACTTGTCTGGCGGATGTGAGTCCCTGTGCTTTCTTCTTGACTTGACCATTGTAAATTAATGAGAACTTTGTTAGTCTGGTAGGCTTCACTACCCAGCCATTAAGCTACCTCATGTTTATTTTGTTTAAGAAGATGTGAGTCCTTGCACTTTCTTCCTAAACTAACCACCATGCACTAACTAGGTTGAGTATATCCGAGGTTTAGGATAAGTCCCCTGGAGGCTCCTTTCCTCTTGACTACTTTTGAGTTGATCTAACTCCCCTAGTGGCATTCACTCTATAGTTGTCTAAGCTGGATAGCACCTGTCAAGCCGAAGATAGACTATCCCGATGATCAGTTCCACTACAGGAGGATGTGAGTCACCACGATTTCTTCCTAGGCTGATTATTATAAACTGATGGGCAGCTTAGGTTGGTTGATGTTTGCTATGTTGATAGTGACTCACCTAGTGGATTCACCACTCTTGGCAGATGTGAATCCCTATACTTTCTCCCTAAGTTGGCCACCAAATACCTATGCAAATTGTCTTCTCCAAGGTTTTGGATAAAGCCCTTAGCAGCCCCTCTACCTATGACCATTCTATTTGGATCACATCCTTAGCGACCCCATTTAGACACTACCTGGTGACCCTTGGATTAAAAAATCCCCTTTCCTAGTAGCCACCCATGTGGTTGGAGAATCCGTTCAGCGGATGCACAGATTCTTTGTTGGTTCAGTAAATCTGAGATAGGTCTAGGCTGATATAAGCTCATTCTTAGCATGATCTCTCACAAACCAATAGGGTCCATAATAAGCAAATAAAATAAATAAAAAAATTTATTCGCTTGTAAATTAGGAATTCAAGCCCCTAGGGGCCCCTTTCTCAAGAAGGCATCCTATCCTTAGGGCAGTGTCAGGAAAACTCCCTAGAGAAATTTCTTGACTATGCTCGAGTTGAGATAAGTCCCCAGGTTGGCACTCTCTCCATAATCACCCTTAGGTCGGGTTCTATCTATTTTGTGACAAGCAAGTTATCCTGACAGTCATTTCTCTTTGGAAGATGTAAGTCTACTATGCATTTGTGGTGAAATTTTATGAGCAATTTCTAAAGAAGAAATGTATACTTCCATCTTCAATCTTTGCAGGATAAAATGAAGACATAAATATACTTCTCTTTTTATGCATTTTGTGACACCACGTAGATCCGTAAATGTTATTATTGAGGATGATTGGATACAACATTGAGGAGAGGTGTACTACCTCAAAAGATAGAAGTCACCACCCTATAATAGACCTAATCACCTCAACAAAGACTCCTAAGGACAATGGGTCTGCATATGTACCAGAGATTCTTCCCCTACAATATATGAAAAAGTAAAGTAGGGTTAATTTTAAATTGAGTTCATTAAATTCCCTACAGGGGCAAGTCTTCATAGTTGATTACATCCTAAGGAATGAGACTCTTTAGGAATACTCTCGATTAAGGTAAATCATCATTATTTCCAAAAATTTTAATAGGTAGGACTATCAATCGATTAGTTTATTTTAGAAAATCAAATGGGATTGATCAAAGAGAGGGAGTAATTATCGAAGCTAAAGGAAGATAAGTAGGAGATACTCACGATGCTAGGAAACCTAGCAAGCATCTCAAACTATCCTATAGTTGGGCTTTATGTTTTTGAAATTGAATTATTTATTTGAGTTGAATTTTTATTAGAAGTTTAAGGCTTATGATTCCATAATACAAGATTATGAAAATGCCTAAGAGGTGAGGATTTATGATTATGGCCCATAGAAAGAAGAAGTAACCTTAGAACCAAAATCTTGAGAGCTTTGGCAAGGGACAAAAAGCACGACCTAAATCTAAGGCAAAAATGGGTATCCACAAAGAGGATAAATCACTCAACTGCTTGGACTTACAACTGTCTGGGGGTGGCCACCAACTAACTTCTCCTATGATTTTAAATTCATGTATGCAAGTCTTATTCTTTATGCAAGATAACTAAGCTGTTATTTATTTAGAAAGAGACTAAGTCCTTAGACTCACTCCCTAAGTGACTAGATCATGTAAAGGAATGAAAAATGACCAAGATCTAATACAAAACATATTGCATGTTATTTTTATTTTTGGACAATCATTTGACTCAGGCTTATAGGATTCATATGCTTAATGCATGAGAAGTAAGATTATTGGCCAAAATCAGTAAGAAGGGAGGAGGTGTGTTTCCACCATGGCTCTCAGAGGTCAAGCCAAGTTAGTTTGACAATGGTGGAAGCCCTCCAATCAAGAGTGTACAATATGTTTTTTTGCATAATGTTATAAAAGAAATACTCATCCAGCTAAAGGGTTGCTAATTCTTTTAGCTTGATTTTAACATAGACTTTAAATGAGGTTATGAGTTGTTTACTTTATTTTTGAGTTGATTAATTTAGTAGAAGATTTATTTTTCTCTAAGAGCATAATCATCATCCAGGCCATACACCAAAGCAAGGAAGAAACTAAGAAAAGATGTCATCTTAATGCATAAGCTAAACAAAACATCAAATATTTTATAAAGCTAGCGCAAAATAATAAAAGGTCATTTGTGGTCGGGCACCACCGCACAAACTCAAAAAAAAAATTGGGTAATTGACCTCTACCTTTATACAACCCAGATTACAAATGAATTAATTTACAATCAAGTAAAAAAATTCATGTTATGGGGGTCTTCATTTCTTCATTTCTTCTTTCTTCTTTCTTCTTTCTTCTTTCTTCTCTTGGTTCCTTCTTTTGGTTCCTTCTTTTAGATGGTTGGAAGGTGGTTGCTTTAAAGGCTTCACATGGGATATAAGATGTAATATGACCAATGCTCATCCTAATCCCCCATAACAATCATTCCAAAATCCTAATTGCAAAATACATGAAAAGCAAAAGTAAATCTAACTAATACCTGTAAAATAGAGATTAGCTAAACAAATCATACAAATCCCAAGCATGTATATTAGACTTAGCACCCCACACATAGGTAACTAAGCCCACTTGGCTTATTGGAATATGCTTAGGGGTATAAGCACCTGTACAACAAAAGCATATATATTTTCATTACAATGCCCCTTAAGCACAATCCACTGCAGAAAATAATAATTAGACTAAATCATCCTATCATTTATTCTACGCACATTCACCCTAACATCCAGACTAAAATAAAATATCATAAAATAAAAGCAAACATCAAATAATGCACTGCCCTAACCTAAAGCTAGAAGTGGTTACTTAGTCTAATGTGTGTGCTTTAGAAGGTTTGTGTGGTATGCTTAGCTATGGTTTTAAAGTTTAGATTTTCTAAGTATGGGGATGTTCAACTTAAATGAGTGGTTTCATTTAAGTGTTTAGTTGATTTGGGTTGATTTTATTTGATTTTTGTTTAGGTTTGAATGAACCTATGATGAATTACTAGGTGTTATAAAGAGAGGGAAAAGTGAGGAGAACTTCTCTTTCCTTCCCTACCTTAAGTAATTTCTAAAGTAGATTCATATTTAGTTTTGTTTAATGAATGTTTTATTATGTGTTTTAATTAATCCTAAGTTTAGATTTTCTCTAAACAAACCCATTGAAAAAGAAACACATTTTAAGATTAAATAAAGTGAATTAAGATGATAAAATACACACCACTTCCTTTTCTTTCCCAACATGTATAACATGCATATAAATGGATCCTAAGCACATCTATACATACAAATGTGAATGTTTATCATACTTTATGATGAATGCTAAGTGAGTTACTTAAGAAAATTTGAATACTTTATGATGCATGATTTCTATTAAGTAGAAAAGAGGTCTTCACTGAACTATTGGGGAGTTCAATGTACCAATTGAAGGCTATCCCTGCTAAACTATTGATGAAGAGCCAAAATAGTAATGTGTCTGTGGTGAAAATTTTTTATCTTCATCTATCTTTTGAGAGATAAATGAAAATAAAAATATAACTGCTTAATGGGACACCACGTAGATTCACATATGTTCTTATTAGGGAGATAGGGTATGACATTGAAGAATGATATACTATCTCAAGAGACAGAAGTCACCATCCTACAATGGACCTAATCACCTTAATAAGGACTCCTAAGGACGATGGATCCTCGTATGTATCAGAGATTCTTTCCCTACTTTACATAGAAAAGTAAAGCAGGGTTTATTTTAAATCGGGTTTGTTAAGTTCCCTATGGAGGCAAGCCCCCATAGATAATTACATCCTAAGGAATAGGATTCCTTAGGAATACTCTTGATTAAGGTAAATGATCATTATCTCCAAAGATTTCAAAGATAGGACTATCAATCAATTGGTTTATTTTTAGAAGATCAAGTGGGATTGATCAAGAGGAGGGATTTATTATTGAAACCAAAGGAAGATAAGTAGGGAATGCTTATGATACTAGGAAGCCAAATAAACATCCCAAACTATCCTATGGTTGGGATTTATATTTTTGAAATTGAAGTAATTTATTTATTTGAGTTGAATTTTTATTAGAAATCTAGGGTTTATAATTCCATGACACAAGATTGTGGAAATGCCTAAGCGGTGAGAATTTATGCTTATAGCTCATAAAAAGAAGCATCAACATTTGAGCCTAAATCTAGGGAGCTTTGGCGAGGGCCAAAGCATGGCCTAAATCTAAGGTGAAAATGGGCATATGGTTTACCTCCACAAGAGGGGATAAACCACCCAACCGTTTGGACTTACAATCGCCTCGGGGTGGCCACCAACTAACTCCTCCTATGATTTTAAATACATGTAGGCAAGTCATATGCTTTTGCAAGATAACAAAGCTATTATTTATTTTAGAAAGAGACTAAGTTTTTAAACACACTCCCTAGGAGACTAGATCTTATAGGGCATGGTTTAATGACTTAAATATAATGCAAATTTTATTATGTTTTATTTTCATTTTTGGATAATTGATTTGAAACAGACTACGAGATTCATAAGCCTAATGCATGAGAAATTGGATTATGGGCCAAAATAAACAAGAAGAAAGTGTGTCTCCACCATGGCTCTCAAAGGTCAAGCCAAATTCTTTGGCAAAGGTGGAAGCCCTCCATAAGCAAGAGTGAAGCAAGATGCTTTTTTATGCATGATATGAAAACATACAACATCCACCAAAGGGGTTGCTAAATCTTTTATCTTGTTTTATAACCTAGGCTTTAGGTGAGGTTATGAGTTGCTAATTTTTATTTTTGAGTTGATTAATTTGATAGAAAATTTTTTTTAAGAGCCTAATCGCATCCAGGCCATTCATCAAAGCAAAAAAAAACTAGGAAAATATGTCATCTTAATGCACAAGCTAATAGTTTTTGAAAATAATTTTGGATTTAATAGTGATAATAGCCATTCATATTCTTACTTTAGCCAAAATATACAATTTGACATAAAAGAAACACTTTATTTTAATTTATTTTTTAAAATGCATGATTTCATATGACATACACTATTTAGCATGCTTGGAAAGAAAAAAAGTGATGTAAGCATGTAACTTCATTCACACTAATTAATTACTAAAGATAATCCTATAGAATAAGATCATTTAAAGTGAATCAAAGTTGTTTAAAGAGATTTTAATTTTAATTTAGAGTTTGATTTGGTTTTAGGAAATCTGAAAAAGTTTGCTGGTCATGGGTAAAAAATTTTATATCTCTACCTTCATCTATTGCCTTTTGGAAAAGAGGATAAATGAAAATAGAAATATAAAATGTCTTGTTGGACGCCACGCAGATCTATAGATGTTCTTATTAGAATGATCGGGTATGATATTGAGGAAATGTGTAGAGATAGAAGTCACCACCCTACAATGAACCTAATCACCTCAATAAGGACTTCTAATGAATATGGGTCTTTGAAATGTACCAGAGATTCTTCCTCTACTTTACATAGAAAAAGTAAAGCAGAGTTTATTTTAAACCGGGTTCATTAAGTTCCCTACAGGGGAAAGCCTCCATAGTTAATTACATCATAAGGAACGAGATTCCTTAGAAATACACTCGATTAAAGTAAATGATAGTTGTCTCCAAATATTTTGAAAGGTAAGACTATCAATCGATTGGTTTATTTTTAGAAAGTCTAGTGGATTAATCAATAGAAGGGAGTTCTTATCGAAGCCAAATGAAAATAAGTAGGGGATGCTTAAGATACTGGGAAGCCTAGTAAGCATCCCAAACTACCCTATGGTTGGGCTTTACATTTTTGAAATTGAATCAATTTGTTTGAGTTGAATTTTTATTAGAATGCTAGGGCTTATAATTCCATGATACAAGGTCACGGAAATGCCTAAGAGATGAGAATTTATGCTTATGACCCGCAATGGGGAGAAGCAACCTCAGAACTTAAATCTATGGAGTTTTGGTGAGGGCCAAAAGCATGACCTAAATAAGGCAAAAATGGGTATTTGGTTTACCTCCACAAGAAAGGATAAACCACCCAACTGTTGGACTTACAATCACCTGGGGATGGCTGACTAACTCCTCCTACGATTTTAAAAAAATGTAGGCAAGTCATATGTTTATGCAAGATAACAAGGTTGTTATTTATTTAGAAATAGGCTAAGTCCTTAAACACACTCCCTAAGAGACTATATTAAGTAAGGGCATGCCTTTAATGAATTAAATCTAATGCAAAATTTTCATATGTTTTATTTCTATTTTGGACTATAAATTTGACACATGTTTAGGATTTCTTATGCCTAATGCATGAGAAATTAGATTATGGGTCAAAATCAGCAAGATACCGAGCTATGATTCCACCATGGCTCTCACAGGTCAAACTAAGTTTTCTAAAAAAGGTGGAAGCCCTCCAATCAAGAGTAAAACAATATGTTTTTTATGCATGATGTTATAAAAGTAAGATAACATCCAGTTAAGGGATTGCTAATTTTTGTATCTTGATTTTTAACTTAGGCTTTAGATGAGGTTATGAGTTGTTTATTTTTAATTTTGAGTTGATTGATTTGGTAGAAAATTTATTTTTTTCTTAAAGTGCCTAATCGTCATCCAGGCCATACTACAAAGTAAGGAAGAAACTGAAAAAGATGGCATCTTAATGCCCAAGTTAAACAAACATCAATCAATTTATAAAACTAGCGCAAAAGAATAAAAATGCCATTTGTGGTCGGGCTCCACCGCATGAACCCAAAAATAAATTAGGTAGCCGAGCTCTACCCTTATGCAACCCAAATTATAAATGAATTAATTACAATTAGGCAAGAAAATTCATCTTATGGGGTCTTTTCTTCTTTTCTTCTTTTCTTCTTTTCTTCTTTCTTCTTTCTTCTTTCTTCTTTTGGATGGTTGGGATGTGGATGCTCCAAAGGCTTCACATGGTATAAAGATCTTGACCAATGCTCATCTAATCCCCATAATAATCATTCAAAATCTAATTGTAAAATTACATGAAAGGAAAAGTAAATCTAACTAACATATAGATTAGCTAAACAAATCATACAAATCCCAAGCATGTATGAGCACATATTGGAATTATCACCCCACACATGGGTAACCAAGTCCACTTGGCCTATTGGATTATGCTTACGGGTATAAGCACTTGCACAGCAAAAGTAATTTTATATTTTATTACTGAGCCCTTTAGCACAATCCCACAGAATAATGATTAGACTAAATCATCCTACCATTCAGTCTACGCACATACACCCTAACATCTAGACTAAAACAAAGCATTGCAAAATGAAAGCAAACATTAAACCAAGCACCACCCTAGCCTAAAGCTAGAAATGGTGACTTAGTCTAATGTGTGTGCTTTAAAAGGTTTGTGTGGTATGCTTAGCTAGGCTTCAAAGTTTAAGTTTTCTAAGTATGAACATATTCAACTTAGAGGGTGGTTTCATTTAAGTTGTTTAGTTGATTTGGGTTAATTTTATTTTATGTTTTGATTAGGTTTGAATGAACCTAGGATTAATTACTAAGTGTTGTAAAGAGAGAAAAAGAGAAAGGAACTTCTCTTTCCTCCCAACCTTAAGTAATTTCTAAGGTAGATTCATATTTGATTCTTGTTTAGTGAATGTTTTATTATGTGTTTAATTAATCCTAAGTTTAGATTTTCTCTAAACAAACCTATTCAAAAAGAAAGACATTTTTATGATTAAGTAAAGTGAATAAATATCACAAAACACACACCATTTCATTTCTTTCCCAACATGTATAACATGCATATGAATGAATCCTAAAGATATCTATACATGGAAATGGTAATGTGCACACTTTAATGATGAATGATGATGTTACTTAAGAAAGTTTGATGCTTTATGATGTATGATTTTATGTAGAAAGAGGGATTCTCTTATCCATTTTCACATGCACACTTATATGTATGAAAGGCATAAGTGAGTACAAATTCCATTATTAGCACCAATTAAGGTACTACAAGACTACTTAGGGCTACTTAAAGCCTCGCAACCCTGGGGTTGTCCATACTAATACACCACTTTCCTTAAATACATATGCATGTACAAAAGAAATGAATGGAAAAGAAAGATGCAAAAGTTTATGTTTGTTTATTCGATTTATTTATGCAATCTATATGTATAAGTGTGGATGTCTCCCTTAAGTAATAACATAGGAATGAATAGGAAAGGATTTAATCAAGTGTTGTGTTCTTTTCAAATGAACTATACACTTTACCAAATCCTATTCAAAACTATGCTAAAAGAAAAGAGAAGGAAAACCACACTATGCACATCTTTATATTTCTATTCACATGCAAGCTTAAAAATAATCATAAGTAGCATACCTTTCAATTTTGATAATTGATTTATAAGTTTTAAAATAATTTTAGATTTAATAGTGATAATAGCCATTCATATTCTTACTTTAGCCAAAACATGCAATTTGACATAAAGGAAACATTTCATTTTTAATTTGATTTTTAAAAAGCATGAATGCATGAATTTTATATGGAATACACACTTAGCATGTTAGGAAAGAAATAAAGTGATGAAAGTAAGTAAATTCATTCACCCTAATTAATTTTTAAAGACAATCCTATGAATAAGATTATTTAAAATAAATCAAATTTATTTTTAAAGAGAGTTTGAATTCTGTTTGAGTTTGATTTAATTTGAGAAATATGAGAAATTTTACTGGTTCTAACCCATTCATACATGTGTATGATGTTTTAGTTTAATTTTTAGATGATTAGATCAATTTTATGCTTTGGTAAGGTTTAAGTATGAATTAAATATGTTAATTACCCCTTACCTATACCATTTTAACATACTTAATCAAATAATCATGAGCCAATGATATGACATAAAACCATGCAAAGAATTTAAATCAGCAATGTACCTAGGAAAGAAAGGGCCTAATGCAATTGGCTCACAATTAATGATTAATTAAGTTAAAGGATTTAATTTAAGTACTTTCATAACCCTTCCCACACATGTGGGTTGGATTTTGATTTCCTTAAGTTACTTAGATTATTGAACACCTAAGAACCTACCCAAGATAAATTAATTAAGTTTTGGAGTGTTTTGATTTTAAAATTTTGATTAATTAATCCATTTCATTAGATGATTAAATTATTTAATTAATTTTGCACCTTAATTAGATTTTAATCTTAATGAAGAAAACTTAAGGAAGAAGATATGGGAAAGAACCCTTAATCTCAATTCCCTAAGCCCACTCACTATCCTAAGGCAATTAGCAAAATAATTAGTGTATTTATCACTTTTTAAAAGGTTAATTAATCATTTAATGGATTAAGAGAGTAATTAGGAATGAACCAAGCAATTACTAATAAATTCCAAGAAAATCATGGGAGGTAGAGGTCATCCCATTAATCAATCCTAGGAAGTTTGGAATTAATCAGTGGAATGATTAGGGAATAATTAGTATAATTACATTCCTAGTAAAATCCTAATTTAGAAAATATCACTATTCAAAATCAAGTGAAATGAATTTTAGAATATTCCTCTTTGAATTACCTTTCCGATGGTTTTTATTTTGTAATTTTTGATTTTTCTATAATTAATATAAATATTTGATGTTTCTATGATTATTAAGTAATTATTCCCTATATATCTGTCCATTGCCATGTGGAGCACGGCGCGCTTTCCACATGGTGTGATGGGAAATGTCACTTAAGTTGTCACATCATAGCATTGTGTCAGTGGTGGCGCTTTGTGCTTTCTCCCCATTTATCCAATCTAAGATCGAATGACTGAGATCAAGCCAACAATTCTTAAGGGGTTAATCCATGGATCCTACGTATCTTGATCATGGTCATCATTCCAAAATGCATAAATGGACATCCCATGATCCATCACGATCTTCCCATGGGAGAGGACATCCATCCACCCTTTAGGGTAAGATCAGCTCAATTGAGCTTGATTGAACTAAATTCAACCACACCATCATCATGCAAGGAGATTACATCTAACATCAAATTCTTAAATGAATTTCTTTTACAAATGACCACACCATGGTTAATTTAAGCTCAATTTGAGGGCATACCTCACCGGAGGCTATCACCGATGCTCGAGTTTGATGAGGTAGCTTCTTTTAGTGGAGACAAATCCCTGTTGAAAGTTACAAGCCTTGGGGTTGAGTATATCTCTCTATGGACCAAGCTCACCTTCATTCCTTGTGGCCTTGATCAAAGCACCACCTCCCTTGCCTTGAGAACTTGGGAAAAGATTTTGGCAAGTTTGATTGAATCCTCTGATGAAGCTTGCAAGAAGAATTAGCTTGATATGATTGGCTAAGTTGGATTTCCTTACAACCTCCCCTATTTTTGGCTTGAAGAAACTGAGAATGGAGAAGTTGAATTGGCTCACTATGAAGGTGGGAGCTCACGGGATGCTAGCTTCACACTCAATCAAATGCAAGAGATGTGAGTTCAAATGAAATTAAGGGGAGTATATCTCCCCATTGAAGGATCGGACAACCACAAGCTCCTTTCTAATTTTGATCCAATTGACCTCCTTGAGTGGTTTATTAGGCTGTTTAGGGTGGCATTGCATTCGGTTTGGTCAGAGAGAGGTAGTGGAGGAATGCCATGTGCATGAAATGAGTGGAGGCATGATTCCCATGTGCTCATTTCCATGGGGGAGGTTAGTTTAGCCTTAGGTTGGGTTGGCCTAACCCAAACCCATTGGGTCATGTGCACCATGTCCATTAGTGACCATTTGGTCCACTAAGAGGATGCCAAGTGTCCATGAAAAGGAATTGACCAAATTCCATGTGATTTTGATTTTAGGTTACCCTATGGCCTAGGGGTAAAATGGTCATTTGGATTGGATTTTATTTTGAATATGTTTGGTATGATTGAGAAATGGGTTAGGCTAAATTTCATTGAATTTAGAGTTGGTTTGATATGATTTATTTCATGTTGACCCATTTAGGTCAAAATGGGTCTTGGGTGAAGTTGACCAATTGGTCAAATTGGGTCAAACCAAGGGTTGGGTCAAGTTCATATGACCATTTAAAATATTTCAGCATCATTGGTTTGGTTCAATTTGATTTATATTTAATTTGGTTCATTTGATTTCATTTAGGTCAAATGGATCAAGTTGACCAATTTGACCAATTTGACCTATTTGGGTACGGTCACGGGTTGGTTTATGTTTGGTTGATCATTTGAAATGGATTGGTATCTTTGTTTTCAATCAATTTGGTTTATATTTTATTTTGGCTCAACATGACCTTTTAGGTCAAGTTGGGTTCATAGTCAATTGGGCTAGGTTGGGTCTAGTTGACCAATTTAGGCTTTGGTCAAGTTCAACAAGTGATTTGGAATGAACTTGACCCATTGGTTTCAATCAATTTGGCTTAGATCAAGTTTTGACACATTTTGACTTTTTAGGTCAAGTTGGGTCAACTTGGGTCAAGTGGCCAATTGGGCTAGGTTAGTCAAATGATGACTTGGTCAAGTTCAAACATTGATCATGAATGAGTTTTGATCAATGGTTTAAATCGATTTGGCCTATGGTGGATTTTAGCTAGTTTAGATTTCAATTTGGCTAAGTGTTGACTTGATCAACCCTTAAGTTTGACTTGGTTTGACCCAATTTGAGTGATTCATCATCTCATGATGATTGTTGCTCACAATATGAGGCTTTGGTAGGCTTAGTTCAATCCAATTTGGTTAGGATTAGAATTTGGCTCATAAGGGTACTTTAGGTGACTTTGGGTCAAGTGAACCTAAGTGGGTCAAATGGCTCGGTCAAAGCTTGATTTGAGTTTGATTGAACACACATATGGACTTATGATTGAAATATAAATTCATTTGCAAGAGATTTGAAGTCAAATGGGTTTTGATTCATTTGATAATTTCAAGTTCAAAGGGTGAACATGAGTTTGACTTAGGTTTGATTCTTTTTTAATTTAGTTTTAGTTTGATGATTGGAGTTTGTATTTATATTTGGATTCATGATTGAAGGATTGATTGAATCATGAAGAAAAATTGAGGGTTTGGATTGAGTTCAATAAGTTTTGGCTAAGTTCAAGATTTTGACTTGAAAGGCTTAGGTTGAATTTTGATTGAATTTGATTTTGATTTTTGAATTGGTTTTTGCAAATTTGAATTTATATTTCATTTATATTTGTGAATATAAATGAGAAAATAAATGGGTTGTGAGAAAATTTCTTGAATTTGAATTGATTTGGATTTGATTTGAGCTAAGTCCATGAGAGGGAATCAAAGGACTTAGGAAATATTTTTGAACTTGGAATTTCAATCATAAGCTTCAATCATTTGGAATTGATTTGAGTTTGAGAAAATCAATTAAGTTGGAATTGATTTAAGTTTTGATGTTGATTTGAATTGGAGTTTGGAGTTAGTTTGACTTGGAGTTTGATTTGAAGGGAGGAAGTGAGGAATTCAGTTCAAGCTATAGAGTAGGAAAATTTTCCTAACACACTTCTAAGGCATGACCTATTCCTATGTCTAACTCTTCTAAGTCTCTAGGGCTAGGTTGAGTGTCCACCTAATCACTAGATGTGTCTTAAAACTAAGGAACTCTTAAAGTATAAGAGAAGTCCCATGTCTAAGATGGAGGGTTAAGAGCATCCTAAAAGGTCAACCGTCCTAACCCATCTCCCACATATGTGTGTGTTAATTTAGTTTAATTTTAGAACCATTAGATTGATTTTATGTTTTGCTTAGGTTAAAGTGTGAATTAAGTTCATTAATTACCCCTTACCTACACCTCCTTAACATAATTAACCTACAATTATGAGCCAACATATGATATGCAACCACATTGAATTCAAATCAGTAGTGCACCCTAAGAAAGAAAGGGTCTGATGCAATTGGCTCACAATTATTGAATAATTAGGCTAAAATGTTTAATTAAGTACTTTCATAACCTTCCCACACATGTGGGTTGGAAATAATTTTCTTAAATTTACCTTAGGCTTTTGAATACCTAAGGATCTACCCAGCAAAGGATTGATTAAGTCCAGATTGATTTTAGAAGTTTGATTAAGCTAATTAAGAAGATCATTAGTGGATTAATCCTTAATTAGGTTTGGATTAAGGAAGAAAGGGGATTTAGGGAATAACTTAAGAAAAATATTCCAAAATTATTCCATAAACCTCCTAACCACTTAAAGCAATGTTTAATTACCTTAATTAAGTGATTAAACCACTGTTCCCATGCTTAATTATCCTTAATTACATTAAGAGAGTGATTAGGGATTCATTAATTAATTTCTCTAATTAACTCATTAATAAATTCCAAAAAAAATTAGGGGAGAGAGCAGAAGTCATCCCCCTAAATAAGCTTGAGAAGTTTGGAATTAATTAATGAAATGATAAGGGAGTAATTATAGTTATTAATATTTCAAATAAACTCAAATTAAGGAAAACCCACTGTTCAAAATCAATTAGAAATAATTTTATATTATTTATCACTAAATTATCTTTAAAATGAGCCATCATTCATATTTTCTGATTTTTCTATATTTAGTTATGTATTTTTGAAGTTTCGGTGATTAAGGATAATTAAAAAACCCTAATTATATAAATAATCCAGTTGGCACCACATAGACCGCTGACGTAGTGCACGCCTTCCACATGGCGTGACATGATTGGTTATTTAAGTTATCAAATTGCTTAGATCACATTTTCTCCTTGGATCGTTTGATCAAAGATCAGTCGGTTAGGATTAAACTTATGATTTTTAAAGGGTTAATCAGCGGATCTAGATCAGATTAATCAGGACCGTCCATCCAAAATATGTGGGATGGATGGTCCATGATTCATCCCCCTCTCTGGAGGCGATGCTCATCCGAGGCTTGATCCGAGCTCACTTTAGCTCAGATTGAGTAGGGATTGAACACACACCATCTAAGAGAAATGAGAAAGACATCCAATGGTGGAATTCACTTAGGAATAAAGTCCCTTCATAAAGGATCAAAGAATTCTATACCTAAGCTCAGTTTTAAAGCATATCTTATCGGAGGCTATCACTGGAAGTCCCAACCATCAAGGTAGCTTCGTATAGTGGAGACGAAGCCCTGTTGAAGGTTTGAAGGCTTGAGGTGAAGTGGATCTTCCTATTAGCCAAAGCTCCCTTCAATGGCTTGTGGCTTTGGTATAGCTCCTCCTCCTTCAGTGGCTTGTGCTTGGGATTTGATTATGGTGAGCTTGGGTCCTCGATGGTGCTTGCAAGAGGAATTGAACTTCTATGGAGAATTGCTAGCTGAAACTACTTAGCCTCCCTATCTTAGGAAAATATAGAGAATTTAATTGTGCTTGGGAGACCTTGGGAGAGCTTGACAATGCTTCCTCTAAGTTCCTAGGGCTCAATCGACAACAAGTGATGCGAATTGGAATGAAATTAGGGCAAGTATATCTCCCCCTACTTGGATTAGATAGTTGTGAGCTTCTTTTCCCTTTTGGATCAATTGATGAGATGGAATGGGTTTATTAGGCTATTAGGGACTTCACATGGTTCAATTTTGGCATAGAAGAGTAGTGAAGGAGTTTCCCATGTGTTATATGAGGGTATGGGGTGTTTCCATATGCTCATTTTCCATTAGGTGGTCAGTTTTGGCCTTGGGTTGGGTTTTGCTAACCTAAACCTATTGGGTCAGGTGCACCACACTCATTAGTGTCCATTTTGGTCGACTAATAGGAACCAAGTTGCCATGAAAAGGATTTGACCAAATTCTAAGTGGAATTGGCCATAAGTTACCCTTTGACCTAGGGGTAAAATGGTCATTGGGCTTTGATTTCAATTTGGACAGATTTGAAGTAATTGAAAAATGGGTTGTGCTAATTTTTAATTAATTTGGTATTGATTTGATATCATTTGGCTCATGTTGACTCATTTGGGTCAAAATGGGTTAACTTGGGTCAAGTTGACCAATTGGTCAAATTGGGTCAAACCATGGGTTGGGTCAAGTTCAAATGACTATTTAAAATATTTTGGTATCATTGGTTTGGTTCAATTTGGTTTATATTTGGTTTTGATTCATTTGATTTCACAGGTCAAATGGGTCAAGTTGATAATTTGACCCATTTTTGAATTAGGTTAGGTCATGGGTTGGTTTAGGTTTGGTTGGTCATTTGAAATGTATTGCAAGCTTTAGTTTCAATCAATTTTGGTTTGATTTGATTTTAGCTTGACCTTTTTTAGGTCAAGTTGGGTTCATGGTCAATTGAGCTGGGTTGGGTCTAGTTGGCCAATTGAGGCTTTGGTCAAGTTCAATAAGTGGTTTAGAATGAATTTAACCCATTGGTTGCAATCAATTTGGCTTAGATCAAGATTTGACCTTTTTTGAATTTTTAGGTCAAGTTGCCAATTGGGCTAGGTTTGGCTTAATTGATGTCTTGATCATGTTCAATCATTGATATAAACTAGTTTAGATCAATGGTTTCAATCAATTTGGCCAATGGTGGATTTTGGCTAGTTTGGATTTCATTTGAGTTAAGTCTTGACTTGGTCAGAGGCTAGGTTTGACTTAGTTTGACCTAATTTGAGTGATTGATCATCTTATGATGATTTTTGCTCACAATGTGAGGCTTAGGTAGGTTTAGTTCAATCCAATTTGGGTAGGATTAGAATTTGGCTCAAAAGGGTGCTTTAGGTCACTTTGGGTCAAGTGAGCCTAAGTGAGTCAATTGACTTGATCAAGGCTTGATTCAAGTTTGGTTGAACTCACATATGGACTTATGATTGAAATACAAATCCATTTGTAAGTGGTTTGGAATCAAATAGGTTTTGATTCATTTGACAATTTCAAGTTCAAAGGTTGAACATAAGTTTGATTTGGGTTTGATTTTTTAATTTATTTTTGGTTTGATGATTGAAGTTTATGTTTATATTTGGATTCATGATTGAAGGATTGATTGAATCATGAAGAAAATTTAAGGGTTTGGTTTGATTTGATTTTGATTTGGCTAAGTTCAAGAATTTGACTTGAAGAAACATAGGTTGGGTTTTGGTTGGATTTTGATTAGATTTGGGTTTGAGTTTTAAATTTGGTTATGGTTTGAAGTTGATTTGAATTTATATTTCATTTATATTTGTGAATATAAATTAGAATATAAATGGGTTATGGAAAATCTCTTGAATTGATTTGAATTTGATTTAAGCTAAGTCCAGAAGATGAAATCAAGATGGCTTAGGAAAGATTTTGGATTTGGAATTCAATCATCGATTTCAATCATTTGGAATTGATTCATGATTTGAGAAAATCCATTAGGTTGCAATTAGTTTAAGATTTGATTTGGAATTGATTTGAACTAAGTCCATAAGATTAAATCAAAAATGGCTTAGAAAGGTTTTTGGATTTGAAGTTGATTTGAACATGGGGTTGATTTGAATTTGAAGTTGATTTGAAGTTGGAGTTTGACTTAAAAGAAGAAACTAAGGATTTGGTTCAAGCTGTAGGGTTGGCAAGTTTTCCTAACACCCCTAAGGCATGACCTATTCTTATGGCTAATTCTTCTAACTCTCTAAGATTAGGTTAAGTGTTCACCTAATCACTAGAAGTGTCTTAAGACTAAGAAACTCTTAATGTTTAAGAGGAGTCCTATGTTTAAGATGGAGAAGTTCGAGCTCACTCCAAAGTGAGGTCTAAAGGTGTGGTGTGACGACAAGGTAGAACATATTGATGTTGGAGATGATCAACAACCCATCACAAGCACTAGCAGAATGATGTACTCCTAACCCAAGGTGTAGATCAAGAGCTTAGTGCAATGTGACTACTCATGTCAACAAAGTGAAGGAGGAATCCACTAGGGACTGAGTATGTGAACCTTCCATAAGGGAAAAAGGTTCAAGTCATCCACTTGAGGATGAGAGGTTTGATTTGATTTGAGTCTCACTGTAGAGAAATTTGATTTGATTTGTTGATTTAGGATTTGGTGTTCCATTAGTGATGAAAAATATGGACTTTCCATTTAGGGAGCAAGTTCAGTTCATCCACTAAGGAAAAGAGGCTGTGAAATTTGTTGAGGGATTATAATTGATCTGGAACGAGGACTTGCATCTCAGGAGGATTGAATTTGATTATTTGATTTGACTCCACTAGGGAGGAGGGTTGAATTTATTTTAGATCTTACTCCACTGGGGAGGTTATTTGATTTATTTCAAATTATTAAATTTGAGATTGGTCCTATTGGTTTGTAATGGATCGCACTGAGTAGGAGCCATGTTGGCGTAGGCTTAACTCAAATTTACCAATCCAAAGGGGTAGTGTACCAACCACATAGTATGACTATCCATCCAAAGGAGTTGCCTTTCAGTTTGCAATGGTCAAGTTAAGAAGAAAGCATGGTGACTCATTCTTCCAAAATAAGAAACAACTGGGGTGATCGGTTGCTTGTATAATAAATCAACCGACCTAGGATTATTGAGTAAAATCTTGGGGACTTAAATCGCTCAAAGATAGTCAAGATTAATTTTATTTTTGATGGATCACATCGATTTGTGATGGGTACCGTAGCTTCGCCAAGGGAGAACTATCCAACCAAGGGGTGTCTTTTGATTTGCAGTGACTAAATTTAGGGAAAAAAGCTTGGGGACTCATATCTTCCACTATGAAAAGACCACTGGAGTGACACATTAATAAGTAACATGTTAACTCAACCTAGGGTTGCCTGTCGATTTGTGATAGTCATGCTAGACATAATGCATAGTAGACTTACATCTTCTAAAGTGAAATGACTGCCGAGGTAACACAGCATGGAAATTAACTCCACCAAGGAGGCAATTCATATAGGGAGTTCTGCTAACACTACCCTAAAGATAGGATGTCTGCTTGGGTAAAGGGCCACTGGTGACTTGAATTCCTAATCCACAAGTAAAATAATTTATTTGTTTATTTTGTTTATTTATCGTGGGTTGTGAAATTTTCATATGATATTTATAAAAGAATAAGATATATACTTCCAGCTTTACTCTATGCGGGATAAAATGGGGATGGAAATATACATCTTCTTCTTTTTATGCATTTTTGACACCATGTAGATCTCCAGATGTTCTTATTGAGGGTGATCAGGTACGACATTGAGGAGATGTGTACTATCTTAAAAGAAGTTGAATTATTCATTTGAGTTGACTTTTTATTAGAAGTTTAGGACATATGAATCTACAACACAAGATTAAGGAAATGCCAAAGAGGTAAGGATTTATGCTTACATGGTAAAAACCTAAATAGGAGCTTTGGCGAGGGCCAAAAGCATAAATCTAAGGCAAAATGGGTATTTGGTTTTCCAAGAGAGGACAAACCACCCTACTAGGACTCTACTTGGGATGGCCACACTAACTCCTCTTTTTAAATTCATGTAGGCAAGTCTTATGCTTTATGCAAGATAGCTAGATTGTTATTTATTTAGAAAGAGACTAAGTCCTTAAACTCACTCCCTAAAGAGACTAGATTATGTAAGGGTATGCTTCAAATGACCTAAATCTAATGTAAATCATATTACATTTTATTTTCATTTTTGGACACTTATTTTTAACTCGGGCTAATAGGATTCATATGCTTAATGCATGAGAAATGAGATTATTGGCCAAAATCAATGAGAAGGGAGGAGTGTGTTTCCACCATGGCTCTCAAAGGTCAAAACCAAGTTTTCTAGAAAGTTGGAAGCCCTCAATCAAGAGTGAAAATAATATGCATTTGTGCATGATGTTACAAAAGAAATACTCAACCAGCTAAGGGGTAGCTAATTTTTTATCTTAATTTTTAGCCTAAGCTTTAAATGAGGTTATGAGTTCTTTATTTTTAGTTTTGAATTGTTAAATTTGGTAGAAGATTTATTTTTTCCTTAGAGCCTAATCCACATCCAGGCCATACATGAAGCAAGGAAGATATTAGGAAAAGCATGCCACTTAATGCACAAGCTAAATAAATCATCAATCAATTTATAAAGGTAATCACAAAAGAATAAGAGGCCATTATGGTCGGGTACCACTGCATAAACCTAAAAATAAATTGGGTAGCCGAGTTCTACCCTTATACAACCCAGATTACAAATGAATTAAATGCAATTAAGCAAGGAACTCATTGTTATGAGAGGACTTCAAGCTTCATTTCTTCATTCTTCTTCTTTTCTTCTTTCTTCTATGGTTCCTTATTTTGGATGGTTGGAAGGTGGTTACTTCAAAGGCTTCACATGGTACATAAGATGAGATCTTATGACCAATATTCACCTAATCCCCATAATAATCATTCCAAAATCCTAATAGCAAAAGTTACATGAAAAGGAAAAGTAAATCTAGCTAACACATGTAAAATAGAGATTGGCTAAACAAACCACACAAAATCCCAACCATGTATATTGGACTTATCACCTCATACATGGGTGACTATGTTCCACTTAGCCTATTGGATTATGCTTAGGGGTATAAGCACCTGCACAGCAAAAGCATTTATATTTTTATTTATCACAGCATCGCTTATGCACAATCCCCTATAGAAAGCAATGATTATACTAAATCATCCTATCATTCATTCTATGCGCATACATCCTAACATTCAGACTAAAACATATATCACAAAACAAAAGCAAACATCAAACTCTGAACCATCCTAACCTAAAGCTAGAAGTGGTGGCTTAGCCTAATGTGTGTGCTTTTAAGGTTTGTGTGGTATACTTAGCTATGGCTTTAAGTTAGAATTTTCTAAGTGTGAAGAATGTTCAACTTAGAGGGGGGTTTTATTTAATTGATTTTATTTTTTTTAGGTTGATTTTATTTTTATATTTTGATTGGGTTCAAATGAATCCTATAATTAATTACTAAGTTATAAAGAGAGGGAAAGAGAAGAGAACTCCTCTTTCCTTGCCTAACCTAAGTTATTTCTAAAGAGGATTCATATTTTAGTTTTGCTTCATGAATGTTCTATTATGTGTTTTAATTAATCCTAAGTTTAGATGAACTCTAAACAAACCTATTCAAAAAGAAAGGCATTTTAAGATAAAGTAAAATGAACTAAATTCATAAAAAATACATCACTTCATTTCTTTCCCAATATGTATAACATGCATATGAACGAGTCCCAAGCATATCTATACATACAAATGGGGATGTTTAGCACACTTTATGATGCATGCTAATTAGTTCATTTAAGAAAATTCAAATGTTTATGATGCATGATTTCCATTAAGTAGCAAAGAGGTTTCTTATCCAATTTTCACATGCACATATGAATGTATGAAAGGCATAAGTGATTGATATTGAACTAGGGTGTAAGTACAAGACCTACTTAGGCTACTTAAAGCCTCGCAACCCGGGTTGTCCAACTAATATACCACTTTCTTAAATACATGCATGTGTACAAAAGAAATGAATGGAAAAGAAAGAATGCAAAGTTTATGTTGTTGATTTATTTTTTTTTTAATACAATTTATATGTATAAGTATAGGTATCCTTCTTAAGTAATATAGGAATGAATAAAATATGAAATTAGTCAAGTGTTAGGTTCTTTTCAAATGAACTATACACTTTGCCAAATCCAATTCAAAACTATACTAAGAGAAGAAGGAAAACCTACACTCATTATCCTTATATTTTACTCACATGCAAACTTATAAATGATATAAGTAACACTTTCTATTTTGATAATTAATTTACATATTTTGAAATAGCCATATTCTTACTTTAGCCAAAACATGCAATTTGGCATAAAAGAAACATTTTCATTTTAAATTTGATTTTGAAAAAAATATGAATGCATGAAATCATATGACACACATGTTTAGCATGTTGGTATAGAACTAAAGTAATAAAAACATGTAAACACATTCACCTTAATTAATTCCTAAAAATAATCTTATGAAATATGAAAACTCAAAGCAAATCAATGTTTGTTTAATATGATTTTTATTTGATCTTGAGTTTTCTTTAATTTGGAAAATGTGAGGTGGGTTTACTGTTTCTAACCCATTCCACATGTGTTTGATATTTTGTTAATTTTTTGATTAGATTCATTTTATATTTTGATTAAGGTTAGGTATGAATTAAGCATGTTAATTACCCCTTACCACCTTAGCATAGTTAATCAAATAATTATGAGCTGAGATGACATAAAACCTCACAAGGAATTTAAATTTATGCACCTAGAAGAAAGGGCCTAATGCAATTTGGCTCATGATTAATGATTAGTTAAGTTAAGGGATTTAACTTAAGTAATTTCAAAACACCCCTCACACATATGAGTTGAATCTTGATTTCTTTAATTGCACTTAGGCTCTTGAACACCTAAGCATCTACCCCAGGAGAATTAATTGAGTTCTAAGTTTTAGAATTTTAAGAAAATTAAGGGTAATTAGTGTAATTAAGAGGGGATTAAGAGAAAAGGGGTTTAAGAATAGCTTAGGAAATGCCCCAAAATTATTCCTTAAACCTCTTATTCACTGAAACATACCTTAATCAACTTCAAAAAGGGATTAAGCCACTAATCAAACCCTTAATTAACCTTATATATATATATATATATATTAAGGGGTAATTAGGAAATGAATTAGCAATTTTTCCAATTAAGCCACTAATAAATCCCAAGAAAATTAGGGGAGGCAAAAGTCATGCCCCAAAATGTACTTAAGAAGTTTGAGAATAATTAGTAAATTAATTAAAGGGTAATTAGCAAATTAATATTCCCAATAAAACCCAAAATCAGAGAAAGACACTATTTAAAATCAATTAAAATTAATTTTATAAAATTCTAGATCAAATTATCTATCAAATGCAATTTATTTCATATTTTTCCTGATTTTTCTATTTTAAGATATGAATTTTAGAAGTTTAGGTAATTAATTAGAATTATTTAAATCCTTAATTAAATCCTTAATCCTACGGCGCCAAGCGTGCAGCTGACACGACACACACTTTACACGTGACACCTCCCCATTTGCTATTTAAATCATCACATCATAGTACCTCGTGGCGGCGGCGCTATGCGCTTTCTCCTCAACCGTCCAATCAAGGACCGAACGGTTGAGATTAAAGCCACGGATCAGAGGGGATAAAGATAAATATATGGTGTGTTTAAATCTTGGTCATCCATCCAAAATGCTCGGATGGACGGCCAGAGATCCTTCCCTATAAATTCCTATGAGCCATGGAGACCATCCATGTTCTAGGCCTTGATTCGAGCTCGATTGAGCTCAGATTCGGATGAAACTCAACCCACACCATCAACATGCATCCTAGATCATATCTAACAGTCAAGATCTTATGCCAATAACATTTCTTTCACAAAGCTCCACACCACATTGAGTTTAATGGTCAGAAAATGGCTAACCTCACCGGAGGTGATCACCATCGCTTGATTCCCTTGGAGAAGCTTCATCTGGTTGAGACGAAGCTTTGGTGAAAGTTTGAAGGGCTGAGGTTGAGTGGATCTTTCTATGGGTCACCTCCTCCTTATCTTGAGCTCAGCTTTGATCGAATTGGATATCTCCTTGCTTCAAGAACTTAGAAGAGAGCTTGGGTGCACTCGACTTGGTCCTCTGATGAAGCTTGAAGAAGAAATTGAATGGAATTTGAGTGTGGAGAAAGTTGGCAATTCAATGGACCTCCCCTATTTTTACTTAAGAAAAATTGAGAAGATGCAAATTGAATCTCCCTCTAGAAGCTTAGGATCACTTGCATGGAAATGACTCCCTCTCTCAATCAACTATAACTCTCAAGATTCAAAAGAATTACATGGAGTATATCTCCCCTTTGGCATGGGAGCAGCTATCCATTTTGATCCAATTCCTTGATTAGTGGGTTATTTGAGTTGATTGTCCTTGAGTTTGATTTGGCGAGGAGGAATATGAACTCCCATGTGAGTGTAAGGAAGATTCCAATGTCATTTCATCGTCGGTTTGGCCATTGGGTCAAGTTGGGCTGACCAACACCCATTGGGTTTGCACCACCTCCCAATGTTCACTTGATCCACTAGGAGAGTATCAAGTAGGTATGAAGAGGATTTGACCAAATTCTAGTGGAATTGGCCATAATTTACTCTATGGCCTAGGGGTAAAATGGTCATTTGGCTGATTTTTTGGGTGTATGTTTGGTATGAGAAAATAGGTTTGGCCAAGTTTCTTGGGATTTGGAGTTCATTTGGTATGGTTTGGCTCATGTTGACCCATTTAGGTCAAATGGGTCAACTTAGTCAAGTTGATTAATTGGTCAAATTGGTCAAACCAATTGGGTCAAGTTCATATGATTTTGAAATGTTTTGGTGGTTTTGGTTTGATTCAATTTGGTTTAGGTTTGAATTTGATTCATATGATTTCATTTAGGTCAAATGGGTAAGTGGACCAATTTGACCCATTTGACCATTTGAGCTAGGTCATGGGTTATGTTTGGTTAGTCATGTGAATTGGATTGATATCTTTGTTTCCAATCAATTTTAGTTAAGTTTGAATTTGGCCTTGGTCAAGTTTGAATTGATTTGAGTTTGGCAAAGCTTGATTTGAGTTTGAACTTGTATATGAACTTATGATTGAAATATAAATCCATTTTGCAAGTGGTTTGAAGTCAAATGGGTTTTGATTCATTTGATGATTTCAAGTTCAAATAGTGAACATGAAATGGATTTTGGTTAGATTTTTGAATTGAGTTTTGGTTAAGTGATTGAAGTTTGTATTTATATTTGGAATATTGATTAAAGGATTAATTGAATCTTGAAGAAAAATCAAGAGTTTGGCTTGATTTGAAGTTGATTTGGCTAAGTTCAAGCATCTGACTTGAAAGGCTTATGTTATATTTTAATTGAATTTGAGTTTGATTTTTGGATTTGGTTTTATTGATTTGATTATATTTCATTTATATATGTGAATATAAATGGAAATATAAATGAGTTATGAGCAAATTTCAAAGATTTGAAGTGATTTTATCATGATCTAGGCTAAGTCCTGAAGAGGAAATTTAAAGGACTTAGGAAATATTTGGAGTTTGGATTTGATTTTGGAGTTTAATTTGATTGATTTGAATTTATATTTCATTTTTATATGTGAATATAAATGAGTTATGAGAAAATCTCATGAGTTTGAATTGATTTAAAGATGATTTTGGCTAAGTCCTCAAGAGGGAATTAAGGACATAAAAAAGATTTTGAATTAGAAGTTTGAATTTTGAATTTGATTTTCTGAGTTTAGTTTGATTGATTTGAATTTATATTTCATTTATATATGTGAATATAAATGAGAGTATAACTGAGTTATGAGAAAATTTTATTAATTTGAATAGATTTGAAGATGATCTAGGCTAAGCCCTTAAGAGAGGAAATTAAGGACTTAGGAAATATTTGGATTTTGGATTTGATTTTCTGAGTTTAGTTTGATTGATTTGAATTTATATTTCATTTATATATGTGAATACAAATGAGAATATAAATGAGTTATGAGAAAATCTCATGAATTTGAATTGATTTGCAGATGATTTTGGCTAAGTCTATGAAGGGAAATCAAAGGACTTAGGCAAGATTTGGAATTTGCAATTTTAACTTGGAATTAAATCATGGATTTTAATCATGTGTTTCAATCATGGGGCATTGACTTGAGTTTGGAGAAAAATCATTAGGCTAGATTTGATTTAAGTTTGATGTTGATTTGGAGTTTGACTTGAAGGAAGAGTAAGGAAAGTGGTAACCTAGGGTAGCAAATTTTCTAACACCCTAAGGCATGACCTATTCCTAACTAATTCTTTTAAGTCTCTAGGGCTAGGTTGAGTGTCCACCTAACCACTATATGTGTCTTAAGACTAAGGATCTATTAAAGTCTAAGAGAAGTTCTATGTCTAACATGGAAGGGTTGAGAGCTCATCCTAAAAATGAGTTCAATATAGACCATGTTAGTTTATGAGGGATCACTGAAGGAGCTTATTAGCTAGACTATCTCGATTTCTTGAACCAAGGGAGAATGCATCCATAAATGGATTCTCCAACCAAAGTGGCTACTAGGAAGGGGGGATTGTCTAATCCAAAAGTAACTAGTAGTGTCTAAATGGGGGATGTGACCCAAATAGAGTGCCTGCAGGGAAAGGGGCAACTAAGGGCTTGATCCAAAACCCTGCAGAAGAAAAATTGCATAGGTATTCGATGGCCAAGTCAAGGAGAAAGCACAGGGACTCACATCTGCCAAGAGTGGTGTACCCACTGGGTGAGTTCCTGTCAGCATAGTGAACATCAACCAACCTAAGGTGCCCATCAGTTTATGATAATCAGCCTAGGAAGAAAGCGCATGGACTCACATCCTCCTATAACAAAACTGATTGCCAGGATAGTCTATTTTCAGCTCGACAGATGCTATCCAACCTAGGGTGACTACTGAGTGAATGCCATTAGAGGACTTATATCAACTCAACAATAGTCAAGAGGAAAAGAGCCTCTGGAAGACTTATCCTAAACCTCAAGTATACTCAACCTAGTCAGTGCATGATGGTTTATTCAAGAAGAAAGTGCAGGGACTCACATCTTCTTAAAAAAATCAACATGAGGTAGCTTACTTGCTGGGCAGTGAAGCCTACCAAACTAACAAGGTGCTTGTTGGTTCATAATGGTAAAGTCAGAAAGAAAGCGCGTCACATCCTCCAAACAAGTGACCACTGGGGTGATGTACTAGCAATGTAGCATATCATCCTGACATAGATCAGTTAATAAGTGAGTGCAACAGGGGGCTTGCTCTCATATCAAAATAACCTGAGACAAAAAAATGTGTTTGTTTTTATGCTTGTGTTAAAGGGAATAGGATGCCACTCGGGTTCTCTTACACCTATCCTAAACATGTTAGGGAATTTGATGAAATGGTGCCATGATGGCCATGAAAGGATGGGGTTCTCTTATTCCTAACTTAGTTATGATAGGATGCCACTTGGGTTTTCTCTAGTACATTTGAAATAGGATGCCTCTTGGGTTCTCTTACACCTAATCTTAGTAGCATCAGGGAATTATGTTTAATTATGTTCGTGTTGTGAAAGAAGGATAGGATGCCTCTTGGGTTCTCTTACACCTAACCTAAACACATCTTGGCAGATTCGCAAGATTAGCAAACAACACCTTCAAATGAAGAGAAGATTTTGAGGAATTGGAATGAAATTTTGTTTTTTTCATGATAATTATTTTCAAACATGTTTTTATGAGTAATATTTCTTCAAATAGAGCCTATTAATTGGAAGCATCGGGTGTTCCCCTTTACAATCAATAAGCTGATAAGATTCTCTTTGGTAGGCCTTCTCTATGATAAAAGGGCCTTCCCAAGTAGGTTCAAACTTGCCTCCCATCTTTCAACAGACAATAATTGGTCTCCTTAGAACTAAAACAAGCTTCCTACTTGAAAAGCTCTAGGGCGGACCAGCTTGTTGTGAGCTTGAATCATTTTGGCCTTGTACAACTTGAGGTTCTAGAATGCCCGTAAGTGTTTCTCCTCCAAACCATCGAGCTCTTTTAACTGCAACTTGGCATTCTGGTATATAATGATTTGGCTACCCATTGCTATCCTTAGTGATGGAAGCTGAACTTCTAATGGTAGAATAGTTTCAGGCCCATAAACTAAGGAGAATGGGTAGATAGTTGGAGTTATGTGGTACGATGCCCCATAAAGCTTCAACTAAATACTCATGCCACTATCATTGGTTGTCATCAAGTATTTTCTTTAGTATCTAAATGAGAGTTTTGTTGAATGCTAGCTAGGCCATTCACCCTGGGGTAGTAGATGGTCGAGTATCTCTAATCTATACCGTGTCTTCAAAATTTATTGATCTTTCTTGAATGCCCATTATCGGATATAATTCATCGAGGCACCCTGAACCTATATACGATATGGTTCCTGAAAAACTGGAGCACATGTTGAGCTGTGACCTCTTTAAGTGGGATTGCTTCTGCCCACTTGGAAAAGTAGTCGGTGGCAACTAAGATGAACCAATGACCCTTGGAAGAAGGAGGATCGATAGGACCCATAATGTCAGTACCCCAACACTCAAATGGACATGAGGCTAATGTAGGATGTAGAATGTTGGGTGGTTGATGTAAGACCACATTGTGTTCCTGACATTGATGGCATCTCCTGGCCACATTCATGCAATCTATAATCATCAAAGGCTAGTAGTATCTTAGTTTCTTGATATTTGCTTTCATCTTTGAACTGGATTGATGCGCTCTGCATAGACCTTAATTTACCTTGGTCACATTCCTATGGCCTTCATGTTTGTCTAAACAACATAACAACATTTGATTAAAAGACCATCGATACAAGGTGTTATCCATGAGAGCATAGGAAAGAGCTCTTTATTTCATCTGATGGGCTTGTGACTTCTCTTGAGGTAGTTTATCGATGTTCAAGTAATCTATGAACAGTTGCCTCCAGTCTAGCTCCTCATCTTTATTGGAAACGATAACCTCCCCTTCAAGAGAAAGTACCTCGATGTGTTCAATGCCAATAAGGGATAGTACTTGTCTATTTTGGACCCTTATTGAAATTGACTCATCTTCCGGACATGCCAATTCTTGGAAAGTTTGGCCAAAGCATCTGCTACTGTGTTCTCTTCTCGAGGGACCTTGTAGATGGTGACCTCAGGGATTTGGGCCAACAACTTCATGGTGTACTCGTAGTAGTGATGAAGCTTAGGTTTGAGAACCTTATAGGATCCAGCAATCTGGTTGATGACCAATTAAGAATCTCCATAAATGTTGATGCTCTTGACATAAATCATAATGGATAACTCCAGACCGGCAATCAGAGCCTCATACTAAGCTTTATTGTTGGTACAGGGATTGGAGAGAATCTCAGTATGAGAATCTCTTCACATCGTAATCTGGAGTTAAGAGAACTATTCCTACCCTTGCCTTTCCTGGAAGAGTAGATCATGGTTCTTCTCCTTTATGAAAGGAAGCCACACCATCAAAATATATCTCCCAATGGTGCTTATCAACCTCCCCTAAGTTCATGATTTATTCATCAGGGAGATCATCACGAAATCGAAAGTGGGTATCGCTAAGAAATCGCTTGTCCTTTACGCAGGAGGGTATGAATGTCATATCAAAATGTGAGAGAATCATGGACCAACGTGCCAAACATTCGAATAGCATTGGTCATGTCATGAGCTACTGCAGTGGATTGGTTCTTGAAATCAAGTTTACCTTATGAGAAAGCATATAGTGTCATAGCTTTTAGGATGCAAAGATTAGAGCTTGGAAATGTTTCTTAATAGGTGGGTAGTTCGCTTCAGCAGGAATCAGATGATGGCTGAGGTAGTAGAGAGCACTCTCTTTCCCTTCGTCATTGGCTTAGGCCAATAAAGTGCTAAGGGAGTCATCCAATGCAGCAGTGTAGAGGATAAGTGGCATGCTCGGGATAGGTGTTGCTAGAATTGGTATCTTCACCAAATACTGCTTGATATCTTCAAAAGCATGCTGACACTTATCATCCCACTTGAACTTGGCATCCTTTTTGACAAGTGCTGAAAATAGTTTGCATCTTCCTGATAGATTGGAGATAAAGTATCTTAGATATGACAACCATCCTTGGAAAGATTTGAGTTGAGTTAAACTTTTAGGATGTGGAATTTCTAAGATAGATTTGATCTTTTATAGATCTATTTCTATTCCCCGATGTCGGACAACAAACCCAAGGAACTTCATTAAAGCTACTCCGAATGCACACTTCAGGGGGTTCATTTTGATGTTGCATTGTCTTAACTATTCGAAAACTAGTCTCAAGTCAAAAATATGGTCTTCCTTTTCTCTGCTTTTGACTATGAGATCATCAATATTGCATTCAACTTGATGATGAATGAGTTCATTGAAGATCTGAGTCATGACCCGTTATAATGTAGCACCAGCATTTTTAAGGCTGGATGGTAGGACCTTATAATAATAGATTTCGATCGGGGTTCAAAAAGTAGTGTTTCTTTCATTCTCGGGGGCCATCTTAATTTGGTTGTAGTTAGATGACCCATCCATAAAGGAGAATACTGCATGAGATGAGGCGATGTTCACCATTAATTCTGGCATAGGAATAGGAAGCTCATCCTTAGGGCATGCCTTATTTAAGTCCCTAAAATGCATATGTGAATTTATCCATTCTTTTTTCTTAACTAGTACAGCGGCTACGGTAGGATATTTTTCTTCCATGATGAAACCAACATCGATCAGTTTCTTGACTTCAAAAATGACCCGATGATTGATTTCTAATCGCATGCATATAGAAGCTTGCGTGATAGGGATAGCGTCAGGGTCTATTGCTAGTTTGTGGACTATTATGTCAGAAGATAATCCATGCATCTCTTCATAGCTCCATGTAAAGTAGTCCTTAAACTCAATCAATAGCCTAACTAAGTCATTGATTCTTCTTCATTTAGTAATGAACTGATGTATGTCGGGCATGAATTTTCTTCCGTCTTGAGGTTGATTTCTATAAGCTTATCAATTATTGAATCGATTTCTTCTTTGAATTTTGGTGGTGCATCTTTGATTTGTAGATCATCTGGATCATCTAAAATTTCTAAACACACATTCTCATAAGAGCTAGTATGGTTTGAGAAGAACCTATCAGATTTTAGATGATTAGTAATAACTAAGAAGTAATCATCACATCGATTGGGCCCACTGTACCAAATCCTAGTCCTGATCTTGATTGTGCATCCCTACCTTTGTTGTTCCATAGCTTTTTGAAGTATTATGACCTGTGCTTAGACCATGTATAAGGAATCAAACCTTTCTTCGTAAGATTAAGAAAACAAGGTGAGTACCGATCAAAATGCAATTCTATTAATTCTTTATATGAATTATCCTCAAGTTCTACATCAGCTTCTGGACTTGAGAATGATGATCCCAATAGGAATCTCTTCAGCTACATATCAAAGGAAGACTTAGGGGATTCCTTAACTACTAAACCTTCAACTTTTTGAGAGGAAAGTGAGGTTAGAGCTAAGGTTCCTAACTACTACTTGATAATTTCACATAAGCTTGAATACATTCATGCTTTGCTTGAGGCCGGTCTTCATCCTTGTCAAGTGTCACCTCTAATGAAACCTGTTGGGAGGGGTTGGCTGGTATGCTAATCACATTAGACTCATCCTCTGAGCTGGATTCCAAGTCTATATGAATAGTATGGGTACTCTTGTGAGCTGGAACATAACCCATGTTGGCTAGCTATTAACCAGGGGGTCTTCCACCTCTGAAACTGCCTGTATTTTTGCCTCTGCCTCTGCCTAGTGGAGGTTGAGTCATCCTACCCATATGTCCATATGATGGAATGAACTGTGGGTAGAATATGATTTGTGACTCTACTTCTTCTTTAATATCATTTTCTCGTTCATTTATATTTATTTTTTTATTTTTTTTATTTTTCTTTTTCTTTTGCTTCTTTTTCTTTCTCTTTAGCATTTGAACTTTGACCAAGTTGATGAGAAAGGGTATTTTGAGAAAGATAGTAGGTCGTATCTTCATATATTTGAACCTCTCTGACTGAAAATGGCTTTTCATCTCGTTTGGCATAGTATTCAATCCCATCCTTTTGAAACTTGATGCACTGATGGAGGGAGGATGAAATCATCTTATTCTGATGTATCCAAGAACTACTGAGCAAAATAGTGAATGAAGTATTTGAATCAATTATGTAGAATTTGGATTCAGTCTTCTAATCACTATCTCCAAAGATAACACTATGGACTCTAAAGCCCTCTGCTCTTGTTCATTGAATCCTCTCAACATCATATGATCTCCTTGAAGTGTGGAGACGAACCTCAATAGGCAAGGGTCTTTAGACTCATAATATTCATCAATGCACCTGAATCGTCAAGGACCCTGGAAAGTCTGAATTTGCCTATGTCCACTGTAATGTAGAGGGGACGGTTGTGCTTCATGTCCCCCAGAAGAAGGTCTTCAACTGTGAAAGTGACTCCTTGGGCTTCTCTGGAATAATATGCCTCTTTTCCAACAATGATCGAGCTAAGCATATTTTTGGATCAAGAAGAGCCTTGATCAATGATTCCTTGATCTCTTTGGATAAGATAAGGGCATCATATATGCTTAACTTAGATGGAAACTTTCTTAGGTGAGAGAGGACATTGTGATCCACTTTAGGTTGGTCCTCCACAAACATATCCAAGGGTGGAGCATCCTATGGAGGGGATTCTCGATCATCTGAACTAATGACATGTTTTCCCTTATCTTGAGGTGCTGCCCTAGGAGGTAGAACCTTGTCACTACGGAGGTTGATTTTGGTGATCTCTTATGGCAAGTTAGTGGAAGGTTCTACCTGCTTATCAGGCTCACCTACAACTTCTCCTATGGGACCCTCGAAATCAGATGATTCCAAGTCTATCTCAAGAGGTGAACTTGCATTATTCAGAGAAGGAAAGTCCAACTTTGAATCAGAAAGAGGAAGATCAGAGTTGTTATAATTATTGTTTAAACTTGGTGAGCTTTCTAAAAGAATAGAGGTAGACAATCCATCAGAAATGACACATATATAATTCAAACTAACTTTATTCCTTGATTTCTTGGATTCTGAAGGAGGTACATAGTAGTAATCTAGTAAAGTAAGTGGGGTGAGGGATTTGATTCCCTCATCTACCGATACAAGATGTCTACTTGAGGAAGAGAGTAGAGGTGCTCCAAGTAGTACTGGTAGGGCTCGTCGGTTGTGTTACTTGGTTATCCCTGCAGGCAGCTCTTTCTGAGTTCCCCCAAGTTATCTTTGGCAACTTGCAAGCCTTCCTTGATGTTGGAGGTTCGAACTACCTCAAGCACCTGCAAGGAAAGTTTCTTGATTTTGGAAATAATTTTCTTAGAGGTTCGGGATAAGGAGATATCCCAACCTTCTTTGGTTTTTAGAGGATCGTAGGTATCCTCAAGGATTACCCTAATGGAATTGGATGGTTGTTCTACAAGGTATTCCTTTTGAAAAACTATGACACCTGCTTTGAAGTTATGCTCAAGCCAGTCCTTGAATGTAAAGCAATCCTCCAAAACATGGCATAGCATATGGTGGTAGGAAAAAAAGTTTGGAACATTTCTTTTTCCCACTTCCTCTGGCCTTTTTAGCTCGAGTAGCTGAAAATCAAGTTTGTTTAGTTTATCCATAAGAGTAGGTGGATGGTAGCTACCTGGCAGTGGGTATGTGTATCGCTACTGTGGATACGGCTGAGGAGGAGGAGGCGAAGATCACAGAGGCTACTGTGGTGACTAATAGAATGGCCTCGATGGTGGTAGATGAGGTGGAAGTGATAGCTATGGAGCTCGTGGTCTCTCATACTACTCTCTGGCGGGCTCGTTCCCCTTGTCTACTACTGTCACTACCCTTGATTTCTTTTCATAAGATTTCGATGGCTTTGGCATCAATGATTGATCTGGAAAAGGTAACTGTTTGGCTTCTCCTTATAAGCTAGCTGCCTTATTGATTAGCTTCTCAAATATTTTGATGGTAAAACCTTTGAGCATGAAGGCGACCGGGACATGAATATTCTTTAGTAGAATCTCAATGGCATGCTATTCAAATAGCTACAGTTCACATTTCATACTCAAATTATGTCATCTGAGAATATAATCAATGAGGGACTCACCAGGATGTTGTTGACAACGAGATCACCCTGTCACCCTTTCTTTGAGCTCCAAACAAACCTCTTAATGAAGAGTTGCTCCAACTCGACAAAGTCTTCTTGAACTATTGGAGTTCACATTCAATCAAAGGCTATATAAACCGGCTAGAAAGAAAATGTGTATCACATTGTAATAATTGGTCGAAATGCTATATGTCGTTTGGGTTCCCATCAAAACTCTTGAAAGAAGATGGAACTAAACCCTTAGGATACTAGATGGCATCAAATTCCTCAAGGGTATACCCTTTGGAACCAAAGGTCCTCCTTGAGCTTATGCCAATGCTTCTCTCAACTGCTGCTCAATCATGAGTTTAATGTCCTTCTCTTATACGGAGGTACTATCCACTACCTTTCTATTCAAGCTTGTGTTGCCCTGATCTACCAAAGGTAAACTCTTAGGCTGATCTAAGAATTTCAACATCTCAGGCTAACCTATTTCTGCAATAATAGGATGCACTGTCGAGGCTTGGTTTTGAAGTGCCAAGACTACTGCTAGAAAATCTTCAAGCTTCTTCCCTATCCTATCAATTTGTTCATCTTTTTTCTTTAGTTGCTGAAAGAGGTGTTGGGTAGAGTAGGAAATATCATCTTGCTCGGCTGCTTCACCTTCCAAATTCTGTTGATTATGAAGGAGAGAACCCCTGGTATCTATCATGTGCACTTCTACTGAATCCTCTAATAGATCATCTTCATTAGGATCAAAATTGACCTTCTCCTCCTCTAAGTCAGACCAATCATATCCTAAGATCTCCTTCTTCTCCATTAGATACTAGGCTATAATATCATCGAGGGAACAATTCAATCGTGCGGGCACAAATGATCGTGTATGACCAGTTGTAGGATCACTATCATGAATAGAAAGATGTCTAACCTCTGCTACTTCTAGAGAGCTAACCCTGTGAGGGCTATGCTCACTAGAAGAAAGATGCTTCTGGTTGTCACTAGATCTAGATGGAGTAGTACTTCTAGGAGGATGTATGTCCATGGGAACAATGGTACTGTCTCCTCCTCCCTTGGCTATTGCTAACTCCATAGCTTGTTGCGGTGGTGGTGGTGATGGAATGACTACAATGTTCTGAGGTCGTCATTCCCTCTTCACCACAATTGGGGCATGAGGTCAAGTAGGAGAGCTCAGCCTCGCCTCAGTTGGCAGTGAGATGGAATGGGATCCCTTGACTATAGCTAGATCACCAGTGGGGTTCTCTTCTCTCTAGATGCAGCCTTCATGGCTTTCACTGGAACAGTGGATGATGGAACTTGTATTGGAGATGGTGGATGCAGAGTAGAGCGGTGTGGCGGAGGCACCACCGACTCTCTCTATATAGGAGCTCCTCTCCTATGGTGCATAGTACCCATCAGTAGAATATCGTATGATCGTGCGGTAGTGCCGATCAAGTCCACAAGTGAGCTTGACTACTACCTATGTCTCTCTCCGTCTGCTTGATTCTGGGCCTCCGGCCCTCTCTCTTGTCGATGTGTCGCCCACACGAGGGATGATTGATCAAACTAAGCCCTGACTCGATAAGTCATAAGCTCAACTACAGAGGTGATCTGCATATGCCCTCTCTCCTCTCACTAATAGGAGCCTCAAAATGAACTACGGGCGAAGGTAAAACTGAGATCCTCCTAATGTCTTCCTCTCCATTGAAACCAGAGAGGGGGGTGAAACTTATTCTTTATGATAAGAGGAGACACTATCCTAGGTACCTCCTCTGCTGCAAATTGAGTGGCTACCTCTAGGTCCTTGGCTATACGTTCATGATGTGGCTTGATCTTGTGGCACCGATTACGATGCTTAGTCCTGCTGGGAGGAGCAGCACGAGAACTAGACTCAACCTTATAGGTGAGGGAGACTATCTTTGAAGAAAGGGTATCCTTCCCCTTGGAAGGAGTGGGTGCTAGCTCATCGGGAAAAGAGGAAACACTGCATTGGGCACTCTTGTTGTAGAACTGCCACAGCCTTCCTCTTCAGTGAGGAAAACTTTGATTCTAACAACATCTCTACTTGGATGACCGGCTTCTGCCCTGTCACCACACTTCTACTGACTGTCATGAGGGTGGTCCCCTCACAAGTGATCCTAGACCCCTCAAAACCTCAGCCAAAATGAATGAGGTGGGTGAAGTCAAACCATGGGAGGCTGGCTCGATCCAAGGCTAAATCCATCCCAAAAGGAAATGTGAACACGTACTTTTGGGCTACCATTTTGAATTGAACTCCACTGAACTGAGACTGATTGAAACTGACTGAAAGTCTATAATGTTTGAAAACAAACCCAAACCATATTTCTGCTTTAATTTGACTTTTGAAATTTGAATTTAGAATTTTGAACCCACACTCAACAATTTGAATATGTTAAGTGGGACTCTTTCATTTTGGAGAGAGATTTTGAATTTAGAATTGGAGAGGAAATTTTTGAATATGGAATCCATTTTCAACAAATTTGTGTATGTTGAAAATGGGTTCAAATATTTTGATGAGATTGATGCTTCCATTGGTTTATATTTGAATTTGATTTTCTTGATTGTTTGGGGACCCTTCATTTAACAAATTTTAGTATGTTAAAGTAAAGGGTCAATTTGATTTTGTTTTGATTTGTGATTTTGGAGTTTACTCACTTAGCAAATTTGGGTATGCTAGATGAGGTGTTTGAAAATAATTTTCTTCTTTAGTTTGCTTATTTGTAAATTATGTGTAAATTTGAGAATGGAATCTTTACTTAGCAAATTTGGGTATGCTAAATAAAGTCCAAGTGTTTTGTTGTTTTTGAAAAGAGGATCTTTACTTAGTAAATTTAAGTATGATAAACAGAGGATCCTAATGTGTTTTGTTTTGATGATTATGAAAAGAGGATTCATTTCATATTTAGGTATGCTAAAGAAATCCAAATGTGTTTCATGTTTTGATTTTTGAAAAGAGGATTCTTTACTTTGCGAGTTTAAGTATGCTAAATAAAGTATTCATTTGTGATTTTGAAAATATGATTGTTGATTTTGATTTTTGGAAATGAAATCTTCATTAAATAAATTGAATGCGGATGTTCATTTGTGCTTTTGAAAATTTGATTATTGGTTTTCATTTTTGAAAATGAAATCTTCATTCAATAAATTGAATGAGGATGTTCATTTATGCTTTTGAAAATATGATTGTTGATTTTGGAAAGTGAAATCTTCAACCAATAAATTGAAAGAGGATATTCATTTGTGCTTTTTGAAATATGATTTTTGGATTTTATTTTTGAGAATGATCCAACATATAATAATCATGAAGATTGTTAGATGAGGTTGATTTATGAAAATTTTTGTGCAAATATTTTATTATGTGCATTTTGCAAAATTACTTTTTGGAAATTGATGTTTTTATAAAGGTTTTTTTTTTTGGAATGAACTTTAACCTACCATAGAAATAGTAAAAAGAAAGTCTGTAGTTATTTCTTTTGATTAAGTTTTATTTCACTATTGGGAACTAATATGGGTTTTAAGACACAGAGTGAGGTCCTAAAACTTAAAGGATGCTGGCTAGCTTAGCTTAAGAATGAAAAAAACTAAGTGCCAATGAAAAGAAAGATAGTCTCAGACTTATACAAAGTACAAATTCACTATTGAAACTTGGAGACAATGATCATTTACCAAAGATGGAGAGAGGAACCTTTCCCATTAGAGTCACCAAAAAAATCTGTGGTGAAAATTTTCTATCTTCATCTATCTTTTGAGAGATAAATGAAAACAAAAATATAACTGCTTGTTGGGACACCAATAGATGTATCTACAAGGGTGATTAGAATGACATTGAGGAATGATGTTCCTCGAGAGAAAAAAGTTACCATTCTACAATGGACCTAATCACCTTAACTCTAAGGATGATGGTCTTCATATGTAGATTCTTCCCTATTTTACATGAGAAGTAAAGCAAGGTTTATTTTAAACTGGGTTCATTAAGTTCCTATGGCAAGCCCCATAGGTAATTACATCCTAAGGAATGGGATTCCTTAGGAATACTCTCGATTAAGGTAAATGAATGTTGTCTCCAAAGATTTTGAAGATAGGACTATCAATCAATTGGTTTATTTTTAGAAAATCAAGTGGGATTGATCAAGAGGAAGGAGCTATTATCAAAACTAAAAAAAGATAAGTTGGAGATACTTATGATACTAGGAAGCCTAGTAAGCATCCCAAACTATCCTATAGTTGGGTTTTATATTTTTGAAATTGAAGTGACATATTTGTTTGAGCTGAATTTTTATTAGAAATCTAGGGCTTACAATTCCACAACACAAGATCATAAAAATGCCTAAGAGGTGAGGATTTATGCTTGTAGCCCATAAAGGGAACCAGCAATCTATGAACCTAAATCTAGGGAGCTTTGGCGGGGGGCCGAAACACCACCTAAATCTAAGGCAAAAAATGGGCATATTATTTACCTCCATAAGAGAGGATAAACCACCCGACTGTTTGGACTTACAACTACCTGGGGTTGGCTATCAACTAACTCATCCTACGATTTTAAATACAGGTAATCAAGTCATATGCTTTTGTAAGATAGCTAAGCTATTATTTATTTTAGAAAGAGACTAAGTACTTAAACACACTCCCTAAGAGACTAGATCATGTAGGGCATGATTTAATGACTTAAATCTAATGCAAATTTTGTTATGTTTTATTTTCATTTTGGATAATTGATTTGACACTGCTATGGGATTCATATGCCTAATGCATGAGTTGGATTATGGGCCAAAATTAGCAAGAAGGAGGTGTGTTTCCACCATGGCTCTCAAAATTCCCTGGCAAAGGTGGAAGCCCTCCATAAGCAAGAGTGAAGCAAGATATTTTATGCATGATGTGAAAACATACAACATCCAAAGGGTTGCTAAATCTATATCTTTTATAACCTAGGCTTTAGGTGAGGTTATGAGTTATTAATTTTTAATTTTGAGTTGATTAATTGGATAAAAAAATTATTTTTAAAGCCTAATCGCATCCAGGTCATTCAACAAAGCAAGGAAAAAACTAGAAAAGCATGCCATCTTAATGCACAAGCTAAACAAACATCAAACAATTTATAAAGCTAGCGCAAAAGAATAAGAGGCCTTTTATGGTTGGGCTCCGCCTTACAAATCCGAAAAAAATTGGGTAGCTAAGCTCTACCCTTATACAACCTGAATTACAAATGAATTAATTATAATAAAAAAGGAATTCATGTTATGAGGGGTCTTCATTCATCATTTCTTCTTTTCTTTCTTATTTCTTATTTCTTCTTTCTTCTTTCTTCTTTTGGTTGGATGAAATGTGGTTGCTCCAAAAGCTTCACATGGTGCATAAGATATAGTCTTATGACCAATGTTCATCCTAATCCCCCATAACATTCATATTTGCAAAAATTACATAAAAATGGGAAAAGTAAATCTAACTAAAACCTACAAAAGAGATATTAGCTAAACCAACCACACAATCTCAAGCATGTATATGAATAAATTGGACTTAACACCCACATATGGGTAACCAAGTCCACCTAACCTATTTTTAGATTATTGTTAGGGGTATAAGCAACCCAGACAAAGAATAATATTTATATTTTTATTGTAGTGTCCCTTAAGTACAATCCCCTGCAGAAGATAATGGTTAGACTAAGATCACCCTACCTTTCAGTCTGCACACATAAACCTATACATCCAGACTAAAATATCACATCATAAAATAAAATTAAGCATCAAACCATGCACTGCCCTAACATAGAGCTAGAAATGGTGATTTAGCCTAATGTGTGTTAGGCTTGTGTGGTTAAGGGCTTAATATTTTCTAAGTGTGAAAGGGTTCAACTTAGAGGGTGGTTTTATTTAAGTGATTTAGTTTATTTTTGTAAATTTTATTTGATGATTTGATTTAGTTTGAATGAACCTACACTTAATTACTAAACATTATAAAGAGAGGAAAAGAGAAGAGAACTTCTCTTTTCTCCCTACCTTAAATAATTTCTAAGGTAGATTCATTTGTCATTTTTCTTTAGTGAATGTTTTGTTATGTGTTTTAATTAATCCTAAATTTAGATTTTCTCTAAATAAACCTATTCAATCAGAAAGGTATTTTAAAATTAATTAAAGTGAACTACTATCATAAAATACACAACCATTTATTTCTTTCCAACATATGTATCATGCATATGAAATGATCCTGAGCATATATATTCATACAAATGTAAATATTTAGCACACCTTAATGATGAATGCTAAGGGATGTTGCTTAAGAAAATTTGGATGCTTCATGATGCATGATTTTGTTAAGTAGGAAAGACAAGGATTCTTTTATCCATTAATCAAATGTACATTTACATTTATGAAAGACATAAGTGAGTACATTATTTTCTACACCGGGGTGGTACAAGACCTACTTGGCTACTTAAATCCTCACAACCCCGGATGTCTAATTAATATCACTTTTCTAAAATACATGTGCATGTACAAAAGGAAATGAATGGATGAAGAATCATGCAAAAAGTTTATGTTTGTTTGTTTGATTTTTATTATTTAATTTATATGTGTAATGTGAAGATCCTTCTTAAAGGTTAACATAGGAATGAATAAGAATGGATTCAAGGAAGTGTTGTGTTCTTTTTAGTTGTGGTGAAGAGGGAATGGTGACCTTGAAGCATCGTAGTCGTGCCATCACCACCCCCACCACAGCAGATCATGAAGATAAAGAGGGAGAAGGAGATTAGTTTTCCCCATGGCCATAGAACAAAGTATCCACCCATGACGATGATAGCCATGAGTATGTATCATCCAGTGAGCATAGTAATCACAAGATTAGCCCTTCAGTGTCAAGGGAGGTCAGATGTATTTCTATTCATGAACATGATCCCGGCATCTATCAGCCATGATCATTTGTACCTACAGCTTGGATCGCTCCTGATTATATAAAGACAGATGCTGAGAAGAAAGAGATTCTAGGTACATTGACTCACTTTTGGAGTGAGCTCTCAACTTCTATCTTAGACATGGATCTTAGACATTAAAAGTTCCTTAGTCTTGGGACACTTCTATTAGTGAACGCTTAACCTAACCCTAAAGACTTATAAGAGTTAGCCATAAGATTAGGTTATGCCTTAGGGGTGTTAGGAAAGCTTGCCTACCCTATATCTTAAACCCAATCCTTACTTCCTTCTTTCACGTCAAACTTCAAATCCAAACTAACTTCAAACTCAAATCAACTCCAAGTTCAAGTAAACTTCAAATCCAAACAAACTTCAAATTCAAATCAATGCCAAATTCAAGTCAAACTTCAAATCCAAACCAACTTCAAATTCAAATCAACTTCAAATCCAAACCAACTTCAAATTCAAATCAACTTCAAACTCAAATCAAAATTCAAATCAAATCCCAACTTAAATGACTTCTCCCAAATAATTCAAATCAATTCCAATAATCCAAATCAATTCAAACTTAAAAGATTTTCTCATAACCCATTTATATTCACAAATATAAATGAAATATAAATTCAAATAACCAAAACCAAATCCAAAACTTTTCTTAAGTCACTTCGATTTCATCTTATGGACTTAGCTAAAATCAAATCTAAATCAATTCAAATTCAAAAGATTTTCTCATAACCCATTTATCTTATTATTTATAGCCACAAATATAAATTCAAACAACTAAAACCAAATTCAAAACTCAAGTCCAAATCCAAAACTGCTCCAGTCACTTTGATTTTATCTTATGGACTTAGCTCAAATCAAATCCAAATCAATTTGAATTCAAAAGATTTTCTCATAACCCTTTTTTTATTCTCATTTATATTCATAAATATAAATGAAATATAAATTCAAACAACCAAAACCAAATTCAAAACTCAAGTCCAAATCCAAAACCTTTCCTAAGTCACTTTGATTTCATCTTATGGACTTAAATCAAATCCAAATCAATTAAAATTCAAAAGATTTTCTCATAACCCATTTATATTCTCATTTATATTCACAAATATAAATGAAATATAAATTCAAATAACCAAAACTAAATCCAAAACCTTTCCTAAGTCATTTTATTTCATCTTATGGACTTAGCTCAAATCAAATCCAAATCAATTCAAATTCAAAAGATTTTCTCATAACCCATTTATATTCTCATTTATATTCATATATATAAATTAAATATAAATTCAAACAACCAAAACCAAATTCAAAACTCAAGTCTAAATCCAAAACCTTTCCTAAGTCACTTTGATTTCATCTTATGGACTTAGCTCAAATCAAATCAAATCAATTAAAATTCAAAAGTTCTTCATAACCCATTTATATTCTCATTTATATTCACAAATATAAATGAAATATAAATTCAAACAACCAAAACCAAATTCAAAACTTAAGTCCAAATCCAAAACCTTTCCTAAGTCACTTTGGTTTCATCTTATGGACTTAGCTCAAATCAAATCCAAATCAATTCAAATTCAAAAGATTTTCTCATAACCCATTTATATTCTTATTTATATTCACAAATATAAATGAAATATAAATTCAAATAACCAAAACTAAATCCAAAACTCAAGTCCAAATCTAAAATCTTTCCTAAGTCACTTTGATTTCATCTTATGGACTTAGCTCAAATCAAATCCAAATCACTTCAAATTCAAGAGATTTTCTCATAACCCATTTAAATTCTCATTTATATTCACAAATATAAATGAAATATAAATTTAAATAACCAAAACCAAATTCAAAACTCAAACCCAAATCTAACCTAAATCTAACATATACACTTTCAAGTCAAATTCTTAAACTTAGCCAAATCAAACTCAAATCAATCTAAACCCTTGGATTTTCTTCATGATTCAATCAACCCTTCAATCATGAATCCAAATATAAACACAAACTTCAATCATCAAACCAAAATCAAACAAACCCAAGTCAAACCCATACTCATCTTTTGACTTGAAATTATTAAATGAGTCAAAACCCATTTGACTCCAAATCACTTACAATAGGATTTATATTTCAATCATAAGTCCATATGTGAGTTCAACTAAACCTGAAACAATCTTTGATCAAGTCAATTGACTCACTTAGGCTCACTTGACCCAAAGCGACCTAAAGCACATTTTTGAGCCAAATTCTAATCCATCCCAAATTAGATTTAACTAAGCTCATTTAAACCTCATATTGTGAGCAACAATCATCATGATATGATCAATCACCCAAATTGGGTCAAACCAAGTCAAACCTAACCTTTGACCAAGTCAAACCTAACCTTTGACCAAGTCAACACTTAGCCCAAATGAAACTCAAATTAGCCAAAAATCCACCATAGGCCAAATTGATTGAAACCATTGATCTAGACCAATCCATGATCAGTGAATGAACATAACCAATTCATCATTTGAGCCAAACCTAACCAAACTTGACCTAAGTTGACCCAACTTGACCTAAAAGTCAAAATGGTCAAATCTTGATCTAAGCCAAATTGATTGCAACCAATGGGTCAAATTCATTCTAAATCACTTGTTGAACTTGACCAAAATCTCAATAACTAACAACCCAGCCCAATTGACCATGAACCCAACTTGACCTAAAGGTCAAATCAAGCCAAAATCAAACCAAACCAAAATTGATTGAAACCAAAGCTTGCAATACATTTCAAATGACCAACCAAGCCTAAACCAACCCATGAACTAACCCAATTGGGTCAAATGGGTCAAATTGGTCAACTTGACCCATTTGACCTAAGTGAACTCAAATGAACCAAAACCAAATATAAATCAAATTGAACCAAACCAATGACACCATAGGTTACAAATGATCATTTGAACTTGACCTAACCCACCAATTGGTTAACTTGACCCAAGTTGACCCATTTTGACCTAAATGGGTCAACATGAGCCAAATCATATCAAATAAACTCCAAATTCATTGAAAATTGGCACAACCCATTTTTCAATCTTTCCAAATATGCCCAAATCAAAATTAAAGCCAAATGACCATTTTACCCCTAGGTCAAAGGGTAGCCTATGGTCAATTTACTTGGAATTTAATCATATTCCAACTCAAGACCACTTGGCATCCTTCTAGTGGACCATTTGGACACCAAGGAGGGTGGTGCACATGACCCGATGGGTTTGGGTCAGCCAAACCCAACCCAAAGCCAAAACTTACCCCTCCACTCAAAATTCTCCATATGGATTACCTCCCACACTCATTTTTACACATGTGCACCTCCACACTCCCACACCTCTGCCAAAACTGAACCACATGGAGCTCCTAACAACCTAATCAACCCATTCCATGAGGGTAGTTTGATCAAAATGGCAAAGAGGCACTCGGCCGTCTGATCCAAGTAAGGGGAGATATATTACCCCTCATTCCATTCCAATTCACTGACCTTGCATTCGATTGAGCTCAAAGGATCAAGGCAAGCATCCACAAGCTTCCCTAGGCATTCCTAAGCTCATTCCAATTTTCTCTTCTTGATTTTGCTTAAGCCAAAAATAGGGAGGTGAGGGAGATTTCCAACATAGCCAATTCTCAACCAAAGTCCAATTCACTTTGCAAGCACCATCAGGGAGCCAAGTCGAGCTCACCCAAGGTGTTTTCCAGCATCCAAGCAATGAAGGTGGACCTAGACCAAAGCGCAAGCCATTGAAGTGAGCTCAATTGAGCAATCCATTTCATCTCAAAGCTTGAAACTTCAACAGAGCTTCATCTCCACTGAGCTACCATAGTAAGCACCGATGATAGCCTTTGGTGAGGTATGCCTCAAAATTGAGCTTAAGAAAAATCCTTGGTCCTTGTATGAAGGGAAGTGTAATCCCATTAAATTTCCACCATTATATGTGCTTCTCCTTGCTTCTTGATGGTGTGGGTTGAATCTACCTAATCGAGCTCAGTGAGGAATCAAGCCATGGAGGATGATGATCTCGCCTCCCATAGAAGGTGGATGAATCATGGATTGTCCATCCCGCATAATTTCGATGGATGGTCCTGATTAAAATACATAGATCCAGTGATTTAATCTTTATAACGAGTTTAATCAACCATCCGATCTTTGATTGGACGATCTAGGAAAGCGAGGGCTAACGCGTGGCATCCGATTTAACAACTTAAATAACCAATCCGGTCATGCCATGTGAAAAGAGCACGCATCAGCGCCCACATGAATGAGATTAGTTATAATTAGGGATATTTAATTACCTATTAATCACTAAAACTTTCTAAATTCATAATTTATAAAAATCAAAAATATAAATGAGGGCTCATTTTAAAGATAATTTAAGGGAAATCCAATAAAAAATTATTTTAATTAATTTTGAATAGTGGATTTTCTTAATTAAGGTTTAATGGAAATTAATTAATTACTCTCTAATTTCATTAATTAATTCCAAACTTCTCGATGTTTAGTGGGATGACTTGCCTCCCCTAATTTTCTTGGAATTTATTAATGAGTTAATTAGGATTAATTAATGAACCACTAATCACTTAATATAAAGGATAATTAAGCATGTGAACAATGGTTTAATTACATTGAGATAATTAAATTATTTAAGTGAATAGGAGGTTTATGGAATGTTTTGGGATATTTTCCTAAGAAATTTCCTAAACCCCTTTTAATCCAAACATAAATTAAAATTAATTTATTAATGATCTTCTTAATTAATCTAATCAAACTTTCAAAATCAAACTGAACCTAATCAATCTCTTCTTGGGTAGATCCTTAGGTGTTCAAAAGCCTAAGGTAAATTTAAGGAAATTATTCCCAACTCAAATGTGTAGGAAGGTTATGAAAGTACTAAATTAAATCCTTTAGTTTAATTAATTAATAATTATGAGCCAATTTCATTAGGCCCCTTTCTTTCTTAGGTGCATTGCTGATTTAAATTTCATGTGATTGCATATCATATGTTGGCTCATAATTGTTAGGTTAATTATGTTAAAGTGGTGTAGGTAAGGGGTAATTAATGGATTTAATTACACCTTAACCTAAAATAAAACATAAAATCAATCTAATCATCCTAAAATTAAACTAAACTAACTCACATACATGGGAAAATGGGTTAGACCAGCAAACTCTTTTCACATTTCTAAATCAAATCAAATTCAAAATTAAAACAAAATTTCTTTTAAAATAATTTTGATTCACTTTGAATAATCTTATCTTATAGGATTGTCCTTAAGAATTAATTAAGATAAATGAAGTCATATGCTTACATCACTTTATTTCTTTCCAAGCATGATAAATGTTGTTTTCCATGTGAACTCATGCATTCATATCTTTTAAAAAAAATCAAATTAAATAAAATATTTCCTTTATGTCAAATTCAATGTTTTGGCTAAAGTAAGAATATGAGTGGCTATTACCACTATTAAATTAAAAAAAAAATTATTTTCAAAACCTATCAATCAAACATTATAAATGAAGGTATGCTACTTATAAATACTTATGAGCTTGCATGTGATTATAAGTACAAAAATGTGTTATGTGATCTTTCCTTCTCTTTTCTTAACATGGATTTGAATAGGATTTGCAAAGTGAATAGTTCAATTGAAAAGAATATGACACTTGCTTCAATCCATTCCTATGCATTTGCATGTTATGGCTTAAGAAGGATCTTCACATGTATATATGTAAATTGCCAAACCAAATTAAACAAAATAAAATCTTTTGCATGACTCTTTTGTATTCATTTCTTTTTTATACATGCACATGTATTTAAGAAAAGTGGTATATTAGTCTAGACATCCTGGGTTGCGAGGCTTTAAGTAGCCCCAAGTAGGTCTTGTACCTTACACCCCTAGTGTAGAAAACAATGGTGTCATACTCACTTATGTCTTTCATACATGTAAATGTGCATTTGATTAATGGATTAAAGAGTCCATCTTTTCTACTTAAATAAAATCATGCATCCAAGAAACATCTAAATTTCCTTAAGCAACATCTCTTTATAATCATCATTAAGGTGTGCTAAGATTTGCATTTGTATGTATAGCCGTGCTTAGGATACATTCATATGCATGGTATACATGTTGGAAAGAAATAAGTGGTTGTGTGTTATGTGATAGTAATTCACCTTGATTAATCCTAAGATGTCATTCTTATTGAATAGGTTTATTTAGAGCAAATCTAAACTTAGGTTAATTAAAACACATAATAAAATATTAACTAAAGGAAAATCATTAATGAATCTACCTAAGAAATTACTTTAGGTAGGGATGAAAGAGAAGTTCTCTTCTCTTTCTTCTCTTTATAAAACTTAGTAATTAAATGTAGGTTCATTCAAACCAAATCAAATCATCAAATAAAATTGAACTAAATCAACTAAACCACTTAAATGAAACCACCCTCTAAGTTGAATCCTTTCACACTTAGAAAACTAACCTTAAAGCCTAGCTAAGACATGCCACACAAGCCTTAAATGGCACACATTAGCTAAGTCACCATTTCTAGCCCTATGTTGTGGTGCATGGTTTGATGCCCGATTTTATTTTGTGATGTAATTTTTAGACTAGATGTTAGGTGTATGTGCATAGATGATAGGATGATCTTAGTCTAATCATTATCTTCTACAGGGATGCTTAAAGCACTAATAAAAAAATATTTTTTTGCTCAGTTGCTTACACCTAAGAAAAATCCAAAAATAGGCCGTGGACTTGGTTACCCATGTGGGGTGCTAAGTCCAATTTATTCATATACATGCTTGGGATGTATGGTGTGTTTAGCTAATCTCTATTTTGCGGTTTTAGTTAGATTTACTTTTCCCATTTTATGTAATTTTGCAATTAGATTTGGAATAAATGTTATGGGGAAGTGGAGGTGAACATTGGTCATAAGACTATGTCTTATGTACCATGTAAGCCTTAAAGCACAATCCAACCGCCAAAAGGAAGAAAGAAGAAGCAAATCAAACATGAAGAAAGAAGAAATGAAGAAATAAAGAATGAAGACCCCCATAACATGAATTCCTTCTAAATTGTAATTATTCATTTGTAATCCAGGTTGTATAAGGGTAGAGCTTGGCTACCCATATTTCTTTTTGAGTTTGTGCAGTGGAGCCCGACCACAAAGGCCTTTTATTCTTTTGCGCTAGCTTTATAAAATTATTTGATATTTGTTTAGCTTGTGCATTAAGATGGCATATTTTTCCTAGTTTCTTCCTTGCTTTGCTGAATGGCTTGAATGCCTTTAGGCTCCTAGGAAAAAATAAATTTTCTATCCAATTAATTAACTCAAAATTAAAAAAAAAATTAATTACTCATAACCTCACCTAAATCCAATAATATAAATCAAGATAATAAAAGATATAGCAAACCCTTAGCTGGATGTTGTATGTTTCATATCATGCATGAAATCATCTTGTTTCACTCTTGCTTATGGAGGGCTTCCAACTTTGCTAGAGAATATGGCTTGACCTTTGAGAGCCATGGTGGAAACACTCCTCCTTCTTGCGGATTTTAACCCATAATCAATTTCTAATGCATTAGGCATATGAATTCCATAGCCCGTGTCAAATTAATTGTACCAAAATGAAATTAAAACTTAAAAAATTTGCATTAGATTAAGTCATGAGTTCATGCCCTACATGATCTAGTCTCTTAGGGAGTGAGTTTAAGGACTTAGTCTCTTTCTAAATAAACAATAGCCTAGCTATCTTGCAAAAGCATAAGACTTGCCTACATGTATTTAAAATTGTAGGAGTTAGTTGACGGCCACCCCCAAAAGGTTGTAAGTCCAACAGTCGGGTGGTTTATCCTTTCTTGTGGAGGTAAACCATATGCCCATTTTTTCCTTAGATTTAGGTCGTGCTTTGTCCCTCGCCAAAGCTCCCTAGATTTAGGATCTGAGGTTATTGTTTCCCTTTGCAGGCTACAAGCATAAATCCTCACCTCTTAGGCATTTCCATGATCTTGTATCATGAATTGTAAGTCCTAGATTTCTAATAAAAATTCAACCTAAATAAATAATTCTCTTCAAATTCAAAAATATAAAGCCCAACCATAGGATAGTTTGGGATGCTCATTAGGTTTCCTAGCATTGTGAGCATCTTCTACTTATCTTCCTTTGGTTTCACTAATAACTCCCTCCTTTTGATCAATCCCATTTGATCTTCTAAAAATGACAAATTGATTGATAGTCCTATCTTTGAAATCTTTGGAGATAATGATCATTTACCTTTATCGAGAGTATTCTTAAGGAATCTCATTTCTTAAGATGTAATTAACTAAGGGGTCTTGCCTCCATAGGAACTTAATGAGCCGATTTAAAATAAACCCTACTTTACTTTTCTATGTAAAGTAGGGGAAGAATCTCTGGTACAATTGAAAACCCATCATCTTTAGGAGTCCTTATTAAGGTGATTAGGTCCATTATAGGATGGTGACTTCTGTCTCTCGAGATAGTACTTCATTCCACAATGTCATACTCGATCACCTTAATAAGGACATTTATGGATCTACGTGGTGTCCAATAAAATATTATTTTATCTTCATCATTTATTTTCAAAGATAGATGAAGATGAAGATAAAAAATTCACCACATGTCGGCATGCGACTGAGGAAGAAAAAGTTAGCTTTGATCCCAATGAAGAAGATTTATTGGAAGATTCAACAAAGGTGCATATGGTTGATACTAGGAGTTCCCTCCTTTGAGACCAGTAGAGTTTGGAAGGTGTTGCGGTCGAACAGGACAATACGGCCTATTCTACCCAACACCTCCTTCAACAACTCAAACAGAAGGATGAACAAATTGACAAAATGGGAAAGAGGCTTGAAGATTTGCTAGCAACAATTTTGGCACTTCAGAATCAAGTCCCAGCAACATATCCTACTATTATGGAGACTCCTCAGCCAGAGTTGTTGTATATCTTAGATTAAACCAAGACTTCACCTCCAATAGAGCAGGGCAGCATTAGTTTGTATAGAAAGGTAATGGATAGTACCTCCATACAAGAAAAGGATATTAAACTTATGGTTGAGCAAAAAGTGAGAGAAGCATTGGCACAAGCCTGAGGAGGATCATCGGTTCCAATGGATAGACCCTACTGGTGGAATTGATGTTATCCAATATCTGGGGTTTTATGCTTCCTTCTTTCAAGAGCTTTGATGGTAGCAAAAACCCACGACAGCACATAGCGCACTATAGGGCTAGCTGTTGCAATGCTGGTGACAGCGATGCATTACTATTCCATCTTTTTGTCAGTAGTTTAGTAGGCATAGCCTTTGATTAATATGCTAAACTCCCCAACAGTTCAGCGAAGACTTTTGCTGAGTTGGAGCAACTCCTCATTAAGAGGTTTGCTAGAGCTCAGCAAAAGGTAACTGTGGGAGATTTCATTGTAGCACAACAACACCCCGGTGAGTCCCTCATTGACTATATTCTCAAATGGCATAATTTGAGTATGAAATGCGAACGGCAGCTATCTAAACAGTATGCCATTAAAATTTTTCTAAAAAATTTTCATGGCCTGGTCTCCTTCATGCTCAAAGGTTTTACCATCAAGACATTTGATAAGCTAATCAACAAGGCAGCTAGTCTACAAGAAGAGTCCAAATAGTTGCCTTTTCAAGATCAATCAACAAAGCCAAAGTCTTAGAAAATCTATGAAAAGAAGCCAGGGGTAGTAGCAGCATTGGACAATGGGAAGCAATCGACCAGAGAGCAATATGAGAGACCTCGAGCTCCATAACTGTCACTTTCACCTCCTACCACCACCTTGGCCACCTTATCACGGTAGCCTCCATGTTGCATCCTCCTTAACCATACTCACAGCAGCGGTAGACATACACACCACCAGGTAGTTACCATCCACCTACTCTTTTGGATAAACTAAACAAACCTTATTTATTTAAGAGGGAGATAGTCAATAAAATCTTTAAGAATCTCTTAAAGAAACTTGATTTTTAGCTACCTGAGCCTAGGAAACTGAAGGAAGTGGACAGGAGCAATGATCTAAACTTTTACCCTACCACATGCAGACATGTTTTGGAGGATTGCTTTACATTCAAAGACTGGCTTGAGCATAGCTACAAGTCGGGAACTATAGTTATCCCAAAGGAATATGTAGTAGAATAACCATCTAATTCTATTAGGATAATCCTTGAGGATATAAGCGATCCTCTCAAAATCAAAAAAGGTTAGGATATATCATTATCCCGAACCTCTAAAGATTATTTCAAATTAAGAAACTTTCCTTATAGGTCCCTGTGGTAGCTCGAACCTCCAACATCAAGGAAGATTTTCAAATTACAAAAGATAACTTAGGAAAAGTGGGAGCTCAGTAGTAGCAGTAGCAACCCATACTATCCTAGAATAGCCAAGTAGCATAACCACCGATCGAGCCCAGCCTCCATTCCACCATTAATTTCTACTACTTCTACTTCTAGCTCTTCTTCTTGTAGATCTTGTATTGGCAAATGAGGGCATCAAATCCCTCACCCCACTTTACTAGATTTACTATGTACCTCCTTCTAAATCTAAGAAATCAAGGAATAAAGCTAGTTTGAATTACATCTGTGTCACTTCTGATGGGTTATCTAATTCTACTCTTATAGAAAACTCTTCAAGTCTAAATAATTATAACAACTGATCTTTCTCTTTATGATTGAGATGGACTTTCCTTCTAAATAATATGGGTTCACCTCTTGAGATAGACTTGGAATCATCTGATTTTGAGGGTCCTATTGGAGAAGTTGTAGGTGAAGCAGGTAGAATCTTCCACTAAATAGCCACAAGAGATCACCGAAGTTAACCTCCATAGTGGCAAGGTTCTTCCTCCTAAGGTAGCACCTCAAGATAAGGAAAAATAAGTCATTGGTACTAGCGACCAAGAAGCCCCTCCACAGGATGCTCCACCCATGGATATGCTTATGGAGGATCAGCTTAAAGTTGATTATAATGTCCTCGCTCACCTAAGAAAGTTGTCAGCTAAACTAAGCATATATGATGCCCTTGTCTTATCCAAAGAGATGAGGGAGTCATTAATCAAGGTTCTTCTTGATCCAAAGATATGCTTAGCTCAGTTGACCACTATTAGAGAGGAGGCACATTATTCAAGAGAAGCCCGGGGAGTCACATTCACAGATGAAGACCTTCTTCTAGAGGACATGGAGCATAACCGTCCCCTCTACATCATTGTGGATATAGGAAGATTCATACTTTCTTGAGTTTTAGTTAATCTAGGTTCATTAGTGAATATTATGAGTCTAAAGACCCTTGCCTATTTGAAGATTGACATCTCTACACTCAGGAGATTAGATGATGTTGTGAGGATTCAATGAGGCTTTAGGCTCCATAGTGTTACCTTTAGATATAAGTGACTAGTATACTGAAGCCAAGTTCTATATAATTGATTCGAATACTTCGTTCACTGCTTTTCTCAGTAGGCCTTGGATACACCATAATAAGATAATTCCATCCTCCCTTCATCAGTGCATCAAATTTAGAAGAGATGGAATCGAATACTGTGTCAAAGGAGATGAAAAGTCATTTTCAATTAGAGAGGTCAAAATATATGAAGATGCGACATACTATCTTCCTCAAAATCAAAACACCTTTTCTTGCAAACTTGGTTAAAATTCAAATACAAAAGAAAAAGAAACAAAATAAAAAGGAAAGTACAAGTGAGCAAGAAAATGACACCAAGGAAGAAGTAGAGCTCCATACTACATTCCACCCATAGTTCATTCCACCATACGAAAATATGGGTAAGATGACTTGACCTCACCAAGCGGGAGGCGATATAGAGGCAATTCTAGGGTGGAAGACCCCCTAGTTGGCCACCAGCCAATAGGGGTTATGTTTTAATTCACAGGAGTACCCCTACTATTCATATAGACTTGGAATCCAGCTCAAAAGATGAGTCTCATGTGATTAGCATACTAGCCAACCCCTCTCATCAGGTTTCACTGGAGGTGACACTCGAACCAGATAGTGATGAAGACCAGGCCTCCAAGTAAAGCATGGATAGGTTTATGTAAAACTATTAAGTAGCAGTTGGGAACTTTAGCTCTAACCTCACTTTATTCTCAAAAAGCTAAAGGTTTAGTAGTTAAAAAAGCCCCTAGGCCTTCCATGGATGTTAAGCTGAAGAGGTTCTTATTGGGATCATCATCCTCAAGTCCAGAAGCTAATGTAGAACTTGAGGATAATTCATGTAAGATTTAATGGAATTACCTTTAATGGTACTTTCGCCTTGTGTTCTTAATCTTGTAAAGAAAGGTTTGATTCCTTATACATGGTCTAAGCATAGGTCAGAGTATTTTGAGAAGCTGTGGAATAATAGAGGCAAGGATGCACAATTAAGATCAAGACTAGGATTTGGTATAGTGGGTCTAGTTGATGATGATGATTACTACTTAGTTATCACCAATCACCTGGAGTCTGATAGGCTCTTCTCAAATCACACTAACGCTTATGAGGAAGAGTGTTTAGAAACTTTAGATGACTCAGATGATCTTCAAATCAAGGATGCACCGCCAAAATTTGAAGAAGAAATCCATTCAACAATCAAAGCAAGAAATCAACCTGACGAAGATCCACAACATACATTAGCTCTTTCTTGAATGAAGAAGAAACCAATGACTTAGTTAGGTTATTTACTGAGTTTAAGGACTACTTTGCATGGAGCTATGAAGAGATGCCTGGATTATCTCTTGATGTAGTAGTCCACAAACTAGCAATAGACCTTAACGTTAACCCTATCAAGCAAGCTCCTAGATGCATGCGATTAGAAATTGAACAACAGGTCATTTATGAAGTCAAACTAATCGATGTTGGTTTCATGAAGAAAGAAAAATACCCTACCCAATTATCTACTGTTGTGCCAGTTAAGAAAAAAGAATGGCCAAATTCATATATGCATCAATTTCAGGGACTTAAATGAGGCATGTCTTAAGAATGAATTCCCACTTCCTATATGAAGAATTAATGGTGGACATTGCCTCATCTCATGCAGTATTCTCCTTTATGGATGGGATCTAGCTACAACCAAATCAAGATGACCCCAGGATGAAACACTACTTTTTGAACCGATAGAATCTATTATTATAAGGTAATGCCTTTTTGGCCTTAAAATGTTGGTGATGCATACCAACGGGCCATGACTCAGATCTTCAATGAACTCATTCATCATCAAGTTGAATGTTGTTGATGATCTAGTAGTCAAAAGCAAAGAAAAGGAAGACCATCTCTTTGACTTGAGAGTAATTTTGAATGGTTAAGATAATTTAATCTCAAAAATGAACCCCTGAAGTGTGCATTGAGTAGCTTGAAGTTCCTGGGTTTGTTGTTTAGACATGGGAATAGATAGATCCAAAGATCAAAGCTATCTTAAAATGCCACCCCCTAAAAGTCTAACTCAGCTCAGATCATTCCAAGGGCAGTTGGCATATTTATGACGGTTTATCTCCAATCTATCGGGAAGATGCAAGCCATTTTCAGCACTTATCAAAAAGGACACTAAGTTCAAGTGGGCAGTAATCTTTTGAAGGTATCAAGTAGTATTTAATGAAGCTGGCAGTTCTAACAACCCCTATCCTAGGTGGGCCATTGATCATCTACACTACTGCATTAGATGACTCCTTGGCTTTGTTGTTGGCCAAGCCAATGAAGGGAAGGAGAACGCCCTCTACTACCTCAGTCATCATCTAATTCCTACTGAAGCAAACTACCCACCTATTGAGAAACATTTCTTGGCTTTGATCTTTGCATCCCAAATGCTACGACACCATATGCTTTCTCATAAGGTGAACTTGATTTTAAAAATCAATCCACTGCAGTATCTCATGACATGGCCAACATTATCTAGATGGTTGGCACATTGGTTCATAATTTCTTGCAATTTGATATCACATTCATACCCCTCTGTGTGGTAAAAGGATAAGAACTAGTGGATTTCTTAGCAGCACAACCACTTCAACTCTCCACTTAGTGATGATCTCCTTGATGAATAAATCATGAACCTAGGGGAGGTCGACAATCACCATTGGAAGATGTATTTTGCTGGTGCAGCTTCCTTTCATAGAGGAGAAGAACCATGTTCTACTCTTCCAGGAAAGGCAGGAGTATGAATAGTTCTCTTAATTTCATACTGTGATGTGATGAATTCTCATACTATCTATCCAATCCATGTACTAACAACAAAGCTGAGTATGAGGCTTTGATTACTAGTCTAGAGTTAGTCATTATAGTGTGTGTCAAAAGCATCAATATCTATGGGGATTCTCAGTTGGTCATCAACTAGATTGTCAGGTCATATAAGGTTCTAAAACCCAAGCTTCGTCATTACCACGAGTACACCATGAAGCTGTTAGCCCAAATCCCAGGGTCACCATCTACAAGGTCCCTCGAGGAGAGAATGATAGCGATGCTTTGGCAAAACTCATCAAAGAATTGGCATGTCCAAAAGATGAGTCCATTAATAAGTCTAAAACAAATATGTATCCCTTGTGGCGTTGAACTCATCGAGACTTTCTCTTGAAGGGGAGGTTGTCGTTGCCGAAAAGGATGAGGAGCTAGATTGGAGGCAACCCTTCATGGATTACTTGACTAAAGGCAAACTACCTCATGAGAAGTCATAATCTTATCAGATGAAATAGAGAGCTCTCACCTATGCTCTCGTGGATGGTTCCTTATACCAATGGTCTTTCGATCAAATGTGGTTATGTTGTTTGGAAAATCTGAACTCATAGGATCATGATCGAATTTAGGTATATCGCATCAATCCGGAAAAAGATAAAGATTAAGAGACTAGGACACCACTAGCTTTGATGATTAGCATGAAGCATTGGCTAGGAGATTCCATGATGTTAGGTACAAGTGCGGTCCTACATCAACCACCAAAATTTTACATCCTACATTGGCCTCATGGCCATTTGAGTGTTAGACCGATTGTGGGTTCTATCGATCCTCCTTCTTCCAGGTCATGTTCATCTTAGCTAGACTTCTTTTCCAAGTGAGGCAATCCCTTATTGATGTTGAACTCATGAGACTTTCTCTTGAAGGGGAGTTATTGTCGAAAAGGATGAGAGGATTGAGGCAACCCTTCATGGATTACTTGACTAGAGGCAAACTACCCCATGAGAAGTGACAAGCTCATCAGATGAAATAGAGAGCTCTCACCTATGCTCTCGTGGATGGTTCCTTATACCGATGGCCTTTCGATCAAATGTGGTTATGTTGTTTGGATAAATACGAAGCCCATAGGATCATGATCGAGGTACATTTAGGTATATGCAGAGCGCATCAATCCAGACTGAAGATGAAAGTAAAGATGAAGAGACTAGGACACTACTGGCCTTTGATGATTATAGACTGCATGAACGTGGCTAGGTGATTCCATCAGTGTTAGGTACACGGTGCGGTCCTACATCAACCACCCAACATTTTACATCCTACATTGGCCTCATGGCCATTTGAGTGGGTATGTCGACATTGTGGTCATATCGATCCTCCTTCTTCGAGTCATTGGTTCATCTTAGTTGCCACTACTTTTCCAAGTGGTGAGGTAATCTCACTCGAGAGGTCACACCAGATGTGCTCCAATTTTCAAACCATATTATATAGGTTTGGGGTGCCTCAATGAATTATATCTAATAATGGTACTGCATTCAAGAGCACCAAGATCAACAGCTTTGCCAGAAGAGATGATATAGATTGGAGATACTCCACCATCTACTATCCCGGGGCAAATGGCCTAGCAAAGCATTCAACAAAACTCTCATCCAAATACTAAAGAAGACTCTTGATGACAACAAACGATTGTGGCAGGAGCAGTTAGCTGAAGCCTTGTGGGCATACCGTACCATATACAAAACTCCAACTCAATCTACCCCATTCTCCTTAGTGTATGGTTCTGAAGCCGTTCTACCATTATAATTTCAACTCCCATCACTAAGGATGGCATTGGGTAGTAAAATCACTACATAGTAAAATGCCAAGTTGCAGTTAGAAGAGCTCAAAGATTTGAAGGAGAGACACCTGCAGGTGTGCCAAAACCTCAAATTATACAAAGCCAAAATGATTCATGCTCACAACAAGCTGGTCCGCCCTAAAACTTTTCAAGTAGGAGAACTTGTCCTAGTTCTAAGGAGACCAATTGTTTCCTGTCGAAAGATGGGAGGTAAGTTTGAACCCTCTTAGGAAGGCCATTTCATCATAGAAAAGGCCTACCAAGAAGGATCTTATCAACTTATTGATTGTAACGGGGAACACTCGATGCTTCCAATTAATGGGATCTATTTGAAGAAATATTACCCAAAAAATCATGTTTGAAAATAATTATCATCAAAAATTCTATTCCAATTCATCAAAATATTCTTTTCTTTTGAAACATTATTTGCTTATTTGTGAATCGCCATGGCGTGTTTAGGGTAGGTAAGAGAACCCAAGAGGCATCCTATTCTTTCACACAACACAATAAAGATTCCCCAAGCACTACTAAAATAGGTGTGAGAGAACCCAAGAGGCATCCTATTTACTAACTAAGTTAGGTATAAGACAAGGCATCCTTTCTTGATGGAATCCACTGAATTCATGGCACCATTTCATCAATTCCCTTATTTTAGGATAGTGTAAGAAAACAGAGACATCCTATTCCTTCTAACACAAATAAAAATAAATACATATCTTTTGTCTCAGGTTATTTTGATGTGGGAGCCCTTGTGGCACTCACTCATTAGCTACTCTAAGTCGTGTTGACATGCTACCTCGCTAGTGCATCACCTTAGTGGTAATTTGTCTGGCAGATGTGAGTCCCCATGCCTTGTTCTTGACTTCATCATTACAAACCAATGAGAACCTTGTTAGTTTGGTAGACCTCACTGCATAGCCAGTAAGCTACTTAATGTCAACTTTAATTAAGAAGGTGTAAGTCTACACACTTTCTTCTTAGACTAGCCATCATGATCTAACTAGGTTGAGTATATTTTAGGCTTAGGATAAGTCCCCTAGTAGCTCCTTTCCTCTTGACTACTCTTGAGTTGATATAAGTCCCCCAATGGCATTCACTTAGTAGTCGCCCTAGGTTGGATAGCATCATCAGCTAAATACTGTCTTGATAATCAGTTCCACTATATGAGGATGTGAGTTCCAATACTTTCTTCCTTGGCTAATTATCGCAAATCGATGGCCCCTTTAGGTTGGTTGATGTTTGCAATGTGACAACTCACGGTGGGCACACCACTCTTGGTAGATATGAGTCCCTGAGCTTTCTCCTTGAGTTGGACACTGAATACCTATAGACATTATCTTCTCCAAGGTTTTGGATAAAGCCCTTAGTAGCCTCTTTCTCTATGGGCAATCTACTTGGATCACATCCTTTGTGACCCCATTTAGACACTACCTGGGTTACTTTTGGATTGGACAATCCCCTAAATAGCCACACCTTGTGGTTGGAGAATTTGTTATTGGATGTATAGATTCTCCCTTGGTTAAATCGAGATAGGTCTAGGCGATATAAGCTCCTTCGTATGATACTTTGCAAAATGATAACAAATAAATTAATTAATTAATTTTTCTTATGGATTAGGAATTCAACCCCCTAGTGGCCCCTTTCCCAAGCAGGCATCCTATCTTTTGGCGGTAGTAAAACTCCCTATAGGATTGCGATTACTCTTGAGAGATAAGTCCCCAGGCTCTCTCAGAGTAGCCCTTAGTCAATCTATTATGCCACAATCAGGTTACCCCGACGGTCATTTTGCTTTGGAATATGTAAGTTTACTATGCATTCTTTCTATCATGACTGTCACAAATCGACGAGCAGCCCTAGGTTGGGTTGACATATTACATTGCTAATGTTAATGGTCTTTGTTCGAAGATGTGAGTCTGCTTTCTCACAGATGTCAAAAAAGGCACCCATTTGGTTGGATGGTTACTCCCACCGGTGAAACTACTCCCTTTGGATTAGTAAATCAATTAGTCAAGGCTAACAGCAGTGGTCATCATCCGATGGAATCCATCAAATATGATTAAAAAAATGAAATTAACTTTGACTATCTTTGAGCTGATTTTAAGTCCCCTAGCGACATTCACTCAGTAGTCAACCTTAGGTCGAGTTAACATGTTACCTTGCTAACGTGTCACCCCAGTGGTCTTTCATAGTGGAATATATAAGTCCCCATGCTTTCTTTCCTAAATTAACTACTGTACGAAAGGCACCCCTTTGGTTGGATAGTCCTACTATGTGGTTGTGGTGTTTATTTTTTAGGAAGTGGGACACCATGCAAATCTTAGGGGGTACTTATTGAAGTGATCGGGTATGACATTAAGGAATGATGTACTATCTCAAAAGATAGAAATCACCATAGACCTAATCACTTAATAAGGACTCATAAGGCATGATGGGTCTTCAAATATACCAGAGATATTTCCCCTACTTTACATGAAAAAGTAAAGTAGAGTTTATTTTAAGTTGAGTTTGTTAAGTTCCCTATGGAGGCAAGCCCCCATAATTGATTACATTCTAAGGAATGAGAATTTCTTAAGAATACACTTGATTAAAGTAGATAAGGGTCTAAAGATTTCAAGGTTAAGACTATCAAAGGATTGGCTATTTTAGAAAATCAAATGGGATAGATCAAGGAGAAGACTTATTATTGGAAGTCAAAGGGAGATGGGTAGGGAATGCTCATGATACTAGGAAGCCTAGTGAGCATTCCAATATATCCTATCATTGAGATTTATATTTTATGAAATTGAAGAGAGTTAATTGTTTGAGTTGATATTTTTTATTAGATTGCTAGGGCTTATAATTCCACAACATAAGATTATGGAAATTCCTAAGAGGTGAGGATTTATGCTTGTAGCCTGCACAGGGAAACAACAACCTCAAATCCTAAATCTAGAGAGCTTTGGTATAAACCACAAGCATGTTCTAAATCTAAGCGAAAGGTGGACATAATGGTCTACCTCCATAAGAGAGGATAGATCTTGTTTGGACTTACATCCACACAGGTAACTCCTATGCTTTAAATTCATGTGGCCAAGTCTTATTCTTTGCAAGATGGCTAGGTTGTTCTTTACTTAGAAAGGAGACTAAGTCCTTAAACTCACTCCCTAAGAGACTAGAGCATGAGTGGTATGAATTCATGACTTAATTAATGCAAATTTTATCAAATTTATTTGATTCTTTTGGACTCTTTGTTTTGACATGGGCTATGGGATTTTGTATGCCTAAATGCATGAGAACTTGATTATGGGCCAAATCAAGAGAGAAAGTGTTCTTCCATCAATGGCTCTCAGGTTAAGCATTTATTCTCTATCATAGATGGAAGCTCCCTCTTAGCAAGAGTGGAAGAATATGACATGCATGATATTATACATTCATTCATCCAGCTAAGGGGTTGCTAAAAATTTTATTATCTTGATTTAATTCCTAGGCTTTTATGTGAGGTTATGAGTTATTTTAAAATTTTAGTTATGAGTTGTTAATTAAGAAAAATTAATTTCATCCTAAGAGCCCATCATCATCACACATTCAAACATCAAACTTGAAGAAACTAGCATGCAATTCTAGTGCAATCTAAACACAACATCAAACAATTTTATAGACTACCATAAAAGAATAAAAGGTCGTCGTCGGGTTCAGTCATACACCACGAAAAGAAAAAAAAGATGGTGTAGAGCTCTACCCTTATACAACCCGGATTACAAAAATAATACATCTATGGGGTCTTCTTCATTTCTTCCTTCTCTTCCTTTTGATTTGATTTGCTCCAAAGGCATCACAGGGCACCCAGGACTAAGCCTATGGCCACTCATCCTAATCCCCATAACATTAATCATAATTCCTAATGCAAAATTACATTAAAAATAGAAAAGTAAATCTAGCACCACACAAAATAAATATTAACTAAACACACCATACAACCCAAGTAGTTATATGAATAATTTGGACTTAGCACCTACACATGGGTAACCAAGCCCACCTATCCTAACATGAGTTATGCTTAGGGGCTAAGCAACCCACTGCAAAACACATTTTATTTTTATTGTTCCCCTGCAAATATGATTAGGCTAATCATACCATAAGGTCTACACATACACATTTCAGTAAAATATTACATCACAAAACAAAATACAACATCATACATACAACATCCTAACTTAGCACTAGAAGTGGTGACTTAATATTCTAATGTGTGTGCTTAAGGCATGTGTGGCAAGACTTTACTAGGCTTCTTTAGTTTAAGTTTCAATTTGGAGTTTGAATTTATTTAAATTTTACCTTTGGGTGATTTTAATTTAAATGATTTAATAATTTTTTTCATTTTTATTTCACTTTTATTTGGTTAAAATGATGTTTAGGTTTTCAAGGATGATGAGTAGAATGAATTCCATTTGTAGAGAGAACTCATCCTATTCTACATCCTAACTCTAAAAAGTCACTAAGGTCCTTAGCCCATTTAAATTTGTGCAATTCATTTGATTTAATTTAGAATTTAGAATTTTTGAGCTTATTTAAGTATTTGATTGATTTATTTTGGATTAGATGTTTTGGTTTTAATTAAATCTTGATAATTCAATATCCTTAATATCTAAAGAAGTTTAACTTTAAATCCATGTGTTTTTTGATTGATTAATTTTAGATTATAAGTTTTGATTTAATTAAATCTTGATAATTCAATATCCTTAATCTCTAATGAAGTTTAAGTTTGTTTTAATTCATGTGTTTTTGATTGATTAATTTTAGATTAGATATTTTGGTTTAATTAAATCTTGATAATTCAATATCCTTTTAAGTTAATATATAATTCTTTCTTTGATTATAGTTATGTGATTTAATTTTATGTTTATCATGGTTCATTTATTTGTAGTTTGATTGGATTAGATTAATTGAGATTTTATTTTGATTTTTAATTGAGTTTGATTCTTTATGATTAGAATTTTATTTTTAATCTCATCCATTGGCCATGTTTATCAAAGTTTGGTTTGTATTTTGATTTCATACGTTGGATAGTTAATTAGTTTATCTTATTTAAGTAGGTTGAATGAGATTTTATTTGATTATATATTAAATTGATGAGTCTATCTTTATTTGATTTAATTTGATTTGATTAGCTTTATTGATCTATGGGTTTGCTTAGGTTCAATACAATTATTAGTTTAATTAAGAAGTGTTTAGGTTTATTATTAAATTAAATTAGATTTGTTTAATTTTAATTTCATATTTTTTAGGTTGATGATGTAATTAATGACTTAATGATTTAGGTTTAATTTATTTGATTGGCATTTAATTGCATTTATGTTATATTCAAATTTATGTTTGCTTAAGCTTAAGTTTAATATGATTAATTTGATTAACTTAATTAGCTTGTTTAAAGAGGTGTGATCAATTATTAAATTAAATGAAGATATGTTTAATTTTTAATTTGATTTCATATTTATTTAGTTAATGATGTAATTAATGACTTAATGATTTATGTTTAATTTAGGATTTGATTGGTATTTAATTTTATTTATGTTTGATTAAGTTTAAGTTTAATATGATTAATTTGATTGACTTAATTAGCATACTTAAGATGTGTGATCAAATTAATTAGTAGATTAATTAAGTGTTTCATTTGAATTAATTTTAATGTGATTTATAAAGTTAATTTGGTTTATTAAGATGATGGATTAATTCATTAAGTTTGCATTAATTAGGTGTTTATTCAATTGGATTTAAGGGTAATTAATTTAATTAGAAGTGTGTTTAATTTATTAAATTAAATAAAGATTTATTTAATTTTTTAATTATTTTATTTATTTAGATTAATGGCGTATTAATGACGATTTATATTTAATTTAGGATTTGATTGGTATTTAATTACATTTATGTTTGATTAAGCTTAAGTTTAATATGATTAATTTGATCAATTTAATTACTTTACTTGAGGGGTGTGATTAATTATTAAATTTATGTAGGGGTTTAATTTAAGCTTAATTTAAGACTTACCTTTAATGTAATTTATTTAAATTAGTTTGATTCATTAAAATGATGGATTAATTCATTAATTAGATGTTTAATTAATTAAGTTTTATTAAGGGTAAATAGATTTTTAAATCATTTGATTAATTAAAGGTTTGTTTAATTAGAGATTAATGACTTAATTGCCTACATATGACTTGTTTGATTTGATAGTTTTAATTAAGCATTTACCATTTGATTAAAGGGTTATCATTTTTTATTATTTTGATTAGATTAAGTGATTTAATTATTTATTTTATTTTATTAATCTTGATTATTCATAATCATAGTTGGGTTTGATTTTCTTATTATTATATTCATTAGATTTCATTCATGTTTGATTTAGTTATTGGTTTTGCATTAATGACTAATTAATATCTTATTCCAAATAGATGTGATTTAAATGTATGTTAATTACATTTACTTTAACTTTATTTGGTAATTTGATTAATAATTATGATGATTGGATTTATAATTAATCTAATTTAGTTTTTTTACTTAATGATTAATTAGTTTGAGTGTATTTATATTCATTAAAGTTTCATATGATTAAGATTTAGCGTGGGTTATATAATAGTTGACCCATGTTAAAGTTTCTAAGATTTGTTTAATTTTAAGTTTGATTTAAGATTTAATCATTTAATTGAGTTTTATTAACTTAAATAGGTTTAATCATATTTAATTTAATTTTATCTAAAGATAATAGGATATTTTTCTAATTTGAGGTTTGATTAATGATTGCCTAAGTATTATTTCATTTTTGATTTTAATTTATTATTTAGATTATTATGAATTTCATTTTAATTAATTCCTTAATTTGTTAAATTTTAACCCTAAATATTTATTGTAGGTTCATTAAGCTTCAGAAGATCATACTATTATAATTATTATTATTATTATTATTATTATCATTATTTTTAGGATCTTAAGTCTTAACTGAAGTGATTTATGCCATTTTGAAGATTTTTGTAAATTTCTGGATCTTTTTTTATTCGATTTATTTATTAAAATAAGCAATCTAAACTTCAAAATTTAATTTCTCCCAATCTAGAAGTCTTTTTTACTTGCAATTTTTATCATAGGTGTACTTTAACATTAATTTCAATCTCTAAAAATTTCAACTCAATCCGACTTGTATTTTTAGAGTAATTAATAAATTTTTTTTACTAAAACATAAATTAAGCTCAAATCATTGATAGGATTTTAGGTTTGTTGATTCTCTCAAAAGAGAATCCAACAAGCCTTTCAAATTAGGTATTTTATTTTCTATAAATTTTGAAGTTTAGGTGATTTAAGTAATTTTTTAAAATCAAATATTTTCTATTTTGCTTACAGCGTCGCCGATGTGGCAACCACGGTGCCACATTCAGCGATTGGGCGTGTGGTGCCATAGCATCGGATCGTGTTGCATGCGATTGCGTGTAAGCATGGCGCGTGGTGTTTGCCAACATTTGAGTGGGAAGCCGCATGATGCATGATGGCGTGGTTTGCGTGATCATTCGTAACAAATCAGATCGCGGTCGGACAATCGAGCCTTCGTCGTGAACCATGGTCGGGCGTCCAAAATGCATCGCGAAATCATTCGATCCAAGCCGAATCCGTCGGGATGGGCATTCTTGTATAGTAAAAAATCGAGGGATTAGGGAGAAAAATGAGAAATTCTTAGTGAAAACTTGTCCAAATGGACTCATTTTTTTGTCGATTCACACCGAAAAACTTCTATTTTCTAATTTGAATGATGTAATATATAAAATACAGGATTATCTAGAATAAATTTCTAAAATCCAAAATCCTCACAAATGAAGGATCATAAGGTTTATTTTTTGAAAGTTACCTCATGAGGATGATTTTAGGCGGTGATGACATGAGCATGTTGATTGGGGAAAAGGCCTTTAATGAGCTTGGATCTTCTTCTTCACGTTGAATGATCTATTTTTTGGTGCTTGTCATTTCCTTGGAATCCACCTAGATATGATGTTTTTTGGCTCAAGAGTGGTGGGAAGTGGTGGTTGGTTGCTTTGGGGAACTCTTACTGAATGGTGGAGGAAGAGGAATGAAGCCTCATTTCCCCTCCTTTAATAGTGGCCAAAAATTCTTTTTTGAATTTATCTCCAAAGTGTTATTATTTTGGGGTGGGATGGATGATGGATTGATTGAGGAACTTTGAATTTGCTCAAAGTCCTCTCTTGCTTTCATATGATTAGCTCCATTGAATGCCATGGAGGAGTTGAATGCATGTGATGGAGAATTAAAGGTTGGGTGGAATCCTATGTGAGGGAGAACCCATGAGGGATTTAATTGGGTTGGGTTGATTTTGGGTTGATCCCAAATGGGTTTGGGTCAGGTTTGATCAGCCCCCAATGGGTCATGGCTTGGTTTCAAGAGATTTGGCTCAATTTGGGTCATATGGGTCACATTGGGTCATATCGGGTTACATTGACTAATTGGTCAAATTGGGTCAAACCAAGGCTTAGGTTAGGCTCAAATATAAATTTGAAGTATTTTTGTATGATCAATTTGATTTAATTTGGCTTAGAATTGATTTTGGCTCATTTGGAATCAAATGGGTTAAATTGACCAATTTGACCAAAATTGGCCAAATTGGCATGGGTTATGGGTTAATTTATGTTCAATTGCTAATTAAATATGAATGTGGTATTTGGTTCTAATCAATTTGGATTTAATTTGAATTTAGGCCAAATTGACCCTTTAGGCAAATTTGGGCTAGGTTGGGTCAAGTTGACTAATTGGTCAAATTAGGCTCAATTATGGCTTTGGTCAAGTTCAATAATTAATTTGGAATGAAATTGAGCCATTGGTTCCAATCAATTTGGGTTACATCATGATTTGACCCAATTTGGTCCTTTAAGCTAATTTGGGTCAACTTGGATCGAATGGCCAATTGGGCTTGGTTTAGTTCACTTGGTGGTCAAGTCATATTTAAATATTAATTTTGGGTTGATTCAAATCATTAGTTTCAATCAATTTGATGTAGGATGAGTTTTGGCTAAGTTTGGTTAATTTAAGCTAAGGGTTGACTTGGTCAAATGACTAAGTTGACTTGGTTTGACCTAATTGATTGTAATTAATCATCCTAGGGTGATCAACAATCATGGTGGAAGATTTTGGTGAGTTTGGTTCAATCCAATTTGGGTTGGATTGAAAGTTGGCTCAAATGGGTCCTTTAGGTCACTTTGGGTCAAGTGGACCTAAGTGGGTCAATTGGTTTGATTTTAGTTTGATTCAAGTTTAGTTGAACTTATATATGAGCCCTCGATTGAAATATAAATTCAATGGCAATCAATTTGGAGTCTAAGGGATTTTTTTGGCTCATTTGAAATTTCAAGTCAAAATGGTTAGGTTGGGTTTTACCTAGGTTGGCTTCGATTTAATTTGATGATTGTAGGTTTCATTTATATTTGGGTAGATAACTGAATGAATGATTGATTCAAGAGAAAATTCATTAATTTTGACTTGATTTGGATGGCTAAGTCCAAAGAATTGGCTCAAAGGCTTAGGAGTTTGGATTTAATTTTGGATATATTTTTGGTCATTTGAATTTGGATTTCATTTATATTTTTTGAATATAAATGAAGGAACAATTGATTTATAAAGAAATCAATTGAGTTTGATTTGATCTAAAGAGAGTTTTGGCTAAACTTATGAATGTGATTCATATAGGAAGAGTCTTGGATTTGAACTTGATTTTGGGTTTCAATCATTTGGAGTCAAATTTGGGATATGGATTTGGAATTTGGATTTGAATTTGAGGTTTGGTTTGATATTTGAATGGTTTGATTTAAGAAGTGTATCTAGATTGGGTTTTATAGGATAGGTGATTTCCTTAAGTCTTAAGACATGGTCTAATCTTATGATTAACCCTTCTAAGTCTAGCTTAGGTTAAGTGTTCACCTAATCACTAGATTGTCTTATGACTAAGAAAATCTTAGTGTCTAGAGATTCCTAAGTCTAAGAGGATGGGGTTGAGAGCTCACTCTAAAAGTGCCAATATGTGGTGTGGTAGACAAGCACACAGCGTATGGCATTGAGATGATCAACAATGTCAAAAGATTATAAGCACTAATGAAAAATATCTAACACGAGAGGTTGATAGAATCGATCTTAGTGTCTTCTTTATGCTAAAGCATAAAAGCAAGAAAGGTATCCGATTGAGTGCATGAACCTTCCACTAGGGAAGCAAGTTCAAGTTATCCGCTGAGAGATAAGAATTTAAGTTTGATTGTGAATATGATTAGTTTGGGTGTCTATCCATTGGGGATAAGAATATATAATTGGGATCAAGATCAAATTAATTTTAATTATTTTATTTTAATTGATGTGGAGGCATATCCACTAGGGATATGTGCTCGAATTTACTAAAGATTGGGCATGTGAACATTCTACTAGCAAAGCAGGTTCAGGCTATCCATTGGGGGTAAGAATTTAATTGGATTTCTTTGATTTATTTGATTAGAATCCACTAGGGAGGTTGGTTTAACTTGTTATGGCTCCACTGGGGAGAAGGGTTCTAGATTGAGGGCATATCCACTGGGGATGTACATTTGATTGAATTTGTTTGATTTAGATCTAAGCTCCACTAGGGAGGCTAACTTGATTTGCACCTCATTGGGAAGAAATTTGGTTTGTTTGATATGTTTAATTTGACTCCACTGGGAGGTTGGTTTTGAATTTATTTTATTATGGACTCTATCGGTGTGCGATGGACCACACTAAGAAGGAGCCATGGGGGCCTTGTCCTGTCTTAGATTTATAAGTCCAAAGGGATAGTCTACCTGCCATAAGGTAGGACTATCCAACCTAAGGGATTTCCTTTGGGTGTGTAATGACTATGCTAAGAAGAAAGCGTAGCAAACTTCCAGAGGAGGGGAAAAATTGCTGGCGTGATCTATTGGATGAGCAACACATTGAAACCTACCTAAGGCGAGTACTGAGTGAGCGCTGCTAGGGATCTTGACTTGTCTTAGATTTACAAATCCAAAGGGGTAGTCTACCAATCACAAAGTAAAATCTAAGGGTTGCCTTTTTGAAACAATGTAGGAAAAAGCATAGCGACATCTTCCAAAGTAGAGATCAGTTAATCTGTCGATGGCACAACAAATCAATCTTGATACTCGAGTGAGCAGATCTTACCTCAACTCAAGAGTAGTCCTGATGATTAATTTGATTTGATTTGATTTGATTTAATTTGGTGTGTTATATTATGGACCCTGTTGGCGTGCGATGGACCTACTGAGAAGGGGCTATGTTGGCCTTGACCTGTCTCAAATTTACAAATTCAAAAGGGTAATCTACCAACCACAAGGTAGGACTATCCGGCCTAAGGATTCCTTTACGGTGTGCAATGACTATACTAGGCAAAAAGCATAGCAGACTTACATCTTCCAAACTAAGGATCAACCATTGGGGTGATCGGTTGATGGCTCAATAAATGAATCCCGACCTAAGGTGACTATTTGAGCGAATGCCGCTGTGGACTCATATCGACTCAAGAATAGTCAGAATTAATTTAATTTTAGATGGACCTGTCGGTGTGCGATGGATCTACTAAGAAGGAGCTAATATCAACCTAGACCTATCTTAGGTTTACAAATCCAAAGGGATAGTCTACCATCCATTAAGTAGAACAAACCAACCTAAGGGGTGCCTTTTGGTTTGTAATGGTCAAGTTAGGAAGAAAGCACAGGGACTCACATCTTCCTAAATAAAGAACCACTGGGTGATCAGTCGCTTGTGTAACAAATCGAGACCTAAGGATGGCCATCGGTTTAGCGATGTCGAGCTAGAAAGAATGCATAATAGACTTATATCTTTTTAAAGCAAGGATGATCGGGGTGACTGTTGGTGGCACAACAAGTCTAACCTAAAGGTGACCTTGAGAGTGCAGGATTATCTCAACTCAAAGTAGTCAAGTAATTTCTATAGGGAGTTTTGCTGACACTGCCCTAAAGATAAGATGTCTGCTTGGGGTAAGGGACCACTAGGGGCCTGAATTCCTAATCCACACGTGAAGATATATTTTATTTATTTTATATTTGCATGGACCCTATTGGTTTGCAAGGGACCACACTTAGAAGGAGCTCATATCAACCTAGTCCTATCTCATACTTACTGGACCAAGGGAGAATGTGCATCCGCTGAACAAATTCTCCAACCACAAGGGTGGTTACTTGGAAAGGGGCTACAATCCAAAATAATTGGGGTCTAAGGACTGATCAAATAAAGTGCCCATGGGGAGGTGCCTATGGGGCTTTATCCAAAACCTATAAAACATAGGTATTGGGTGTGACTCAAGGAGAAAGCGTGGAGACTCACATCTCAGAGTGGTGTATCCACCAAGTGGGTCATCATCAGCATGGCGATAACCAACCAACCTAAGGTGCCCGTTAGTTTATGATAATCAGTCTAGAAAGAAGGGTATACATCTCTCAAAGCGATCCGAGATAGTCTATCTTGACCGATAGGGCTATCACTAGAGGCGACTATAAAGGAGTCCTATGTAAGGATTAGACCCAAGCTTAAAGTAGTCAGGAAGAAAGGAGCCACTAGAGGACTTATCCTAAACCTCAAATTTACTTGACCTAGTTAATGCATATTGGCCCATCCAAGAAGGAAGTGTGTAGGCTTACATCCTCTTAAATAAAGTCAACATAGGGTAGCTTCTGTGAGGCCTACCAAATTGATGCACTCATTAGTTTGCAATGGTCAAGTCAAGAAGAAAGTGCGGGACTCACATCCATATACAAGTGGCCACTGGTGACACTTAGCAAGGTAAGTCACCTAGAGCAACTAATGAGTGAGTGCCACGGGGGCTTGCTCCCATATCAAAATAGCCCAAGATAAAAGATATGTATTTGTTTGTATTGTGGAAGGGAAAATAGGATGTCGCTTGGGTTCTCTTACACCTATCCTAAACGCATACAAAAATGGATGAAATGGCATCACAGGGGTAATTGTGACTCCACCAAGAAATGATGTCTCTTGGGTTCTCTTACAACTAACTTACTTGTACTAGTCAAAATAGATGCCTCTTGGGTTCTCTTACACCAATCTAATATGGAGGTAGTTTGTAGTTTATGTTGTGGAGGGATTCCTCTTGGGTTTTATACACCCTAAACATCATGGTGGATTTGCAAGCGAAAGATGCTTCTAACACATAAAAGATAAAGTTTGATATGAAAAGAAGTTTTATTAATGGTTATTTTAAAATAAGATTTATGGATAGTATTTCTTTAAGTAGAGCCCATTGATTGGAAGTATTGGGCGCTCTCCTTTATAATTTATGAGTTAATAAGTTCCTCCTTAGTAGGCCTTTTCTATGGCATAAGGACCTTCCCAAGTGGGTTCAAACTTGCCTCCCATCTTTTGTAGGGCAACTAATCGGTCTCCTTAGAACTAAAATAAGCTCTCCTACTTGAAAAGCTCTAGGATGGACCAACTTATTATGAGCTTGAATTATATTGGCTTTGTATAACTCAAGGTTCTGGCATGCCTGTAGGCGTCTCTCCTCCAAACATTCAAGCTCTTCTAATCGCAACTTGGCATTCTATTCTACCATGATCTTATTACCCATAACTATCCTTAGTGATGGGAGTTGGACTTCTAATGGTAGAATGGCTTCAGACCCATACACTAAGGAGAAAGGGGTGGGGTTGGAGTTCTATGGTGTGATGCAGCTTCAACCAACTTCATGCCATCATCGATTGTTGTCATCTAGTGTCTTCTTCAGTATTTGAATGAGAGTTTTGTTGAAGGCTTTTGCTAACCCATTTTCCCTTGGATAATAGTTGGTAGAGTATCTCTAATCTATGCTATGTCTTTGAACAAAGCTATTGATTTTAGTGCTCTTGAATGCAGTACCATTATCGAATATAATTTGTTAAGGCACCCCGAACCTATATACGATATGGTTCCTAAAAAACTAGAGCACATGTTGAGTTGTAACCTCTAAGTGGGATTGCCACCCACTTGGAAAAGTAATGTCGATGGTAGCTAGAATGAACCGATGACCTTTGGAAGAAGGAGGATCAATCACCTATGTTAGTACCCCAACACTTAAATGGCCATGAGGCCAATGTAGGATGTAGAATGTTGGGAGGTTGATGTAGGACCACACTTGGCGACATTGGTGGCATCTCTAGATCGTCCATACGTGATCATCGAAGGCCAGTAGTATCCTAGTCTCTTAATCTTAGCTTTCATCTTTGGACCTGATTAATGTGCTTTGCATAAACCTGAGTGTACCTCAGTCACAATCCTACGGGCTTCATGTTTGTCAAGAAAATGTAACCACATATGATTGAAGGACTGTCGATACAAGGTGTCATCCACGAGAGCATAGGAAAGGGCTCTCTGGTTCACCTGGTGTGCTAGTGATTTCTCTTAAGTTTGCCTATATTTAAATAATCTATGAATGGTTGCCTCCAATTTGACTCCTCATCCTTTTTGGCGATGGCAACCTCCCCTTCAAGAGAGAATCTCTCGATGAGTTTAGCATCAATAAAGGATAAGACTTGTCTATTTTTGACCCTTATTGAAATGGACTCATCTTCCAGATATGCCAACTCTTTGGTAAGCTTGGCTAATGCATCTACTACTATGTTCTCTCCTCAAAGAATCTTGTAGATGGTAACATCTGGGATTTGGGCCAACAACTCCATGGTATACTTATGGTAATGATGGAGCTTAGGCTTCAGAACCTTATAAGACCTAGCGATTTGGTTGATGACTAACTGAGAATCCCCAAAGATGTTGAAACTCTAGACGCATAGTGTAATGACTAACTCCAGACCAACAATTAGAGCCTTATATTAAGCTTCGTTGTTGGTGCATGGATTGGATAAATGATATGAGAATCTCATTACATCACGGTCTAGAGCTAGGAGAACTATTCTTACCCCTGCCTTCCCTGGGATAGTAAATTATGGTTCTTCTCCCCTTTGAGAGGATGTTGCACCATCAAAGTACATCTCCCTGTGGCGAGCACTAGTATCCCTTAAGTTCATGATTTGTTCATCAGGGCGATCATCATTAAGCGGAGAATCAGTTGAAGCGGGCTAAGAAATCAAGTGCTTGTCCTTTTCATGATGAGAGGGTAAAATTATGTCAAAGCGAGATAAAATCATGGACTAATGTGCCAATCCAATAAGGTCAATGAGATATTATAGATTGATTCGAGATCGATTCACCTTATGAGAAAGCATGGAGTGTTGTATATTTTGGGATGCGAAGATTAAAGCTAGGCAATATTTTTCAATAGGTGGGTAGTTCTCCTCAGTAGGGATTAGATGATGACTAAGATAATAGAGAGCATTCTCCATCCCTTTATCATTGGTTTGAGCCAACAAAGTGCCAAGGGAGTCATCTAATGCAGCAGTATATAATATGAGCTGCTTGCCCGGGATAGAGGCTACTAGAACTGGCGGCATCATCAGATATTGCTTGATGCCTTCGAAGGCATGCTGGCACTTATCATCTCACTTGAACTTGGCATCCGTTTTAACAAGTGACAAGAATGGTTGGCATCTTCCTGGTTAGCTGGAAACAAAGGGTCTTAGATACACCAATCATCCTTGAAATGACCTGAGTTGTGTTAGAGTTTTAGGGGGTTGCATTTCTAATATCACTTTATTCTTTTCTGGATCAATTTCAATTCCCCAGTGTCGGACAATAAACCCAAGGCATTTTTCTGAAGCTACTTTGAATGCACACTTCAGAGTGTTCATTTTGATGTTGTATTATCTTAATTGTTTGAAAACTACTCTCAAGTCAAAGAGATGGTCTTCCTTTTCTTTGCTCTTGACAACGATCATCGGCGTAACTTGATGATGAATGAGTTTGTTGAAGATTGAGTCATGGGTATGTGGCAGACATTTTAATTTGAAAGGCATGACCTTCAATGTGATTATCGAGTTGGGCGGTGTTTCTTTCATCCTCAGGGGCCATCTTGATTTAGTTGTAGCTGGATGACCCATCCATAAAGGAGAATACTGCATGAAATGATGTAATGTCCACCATTAATTCTAGTATGGGAAGTGGGAATTCATCCTTAGGACATGCCTTATTTAGATCCCTAAAATCGACATATATGCAAATTTGGCCATTCTTTTTTTTAACTAGGGTGACACTAGCCAACCATGTAGGATATTTTTCTTCCCTAATAAAATCAACATCGATAAGTTTTTTTATTTGAAGTGACACTTGTTCAATCATGCATGCCTAGAGCCTACTTGATAAAGTTAGCATTAGATTCTATTGCTAGTTTATGGACTGCTATGTTAGGAGATATACTGTGCTTCTCTTCATAACTCCATGCAAAACAGTCCTTAAACTCACAATAACTTCTAAATCATCAATTTTTTTTTCATTCAAATAGAGAAGTGTATGATGTGGATCTTCTTGATTCTAGGTTAATTTTTTTGAGCTCATCGATGGTTGATATGATCTCCTCTTCAAACTTTATGGTCCATCCTTGACTTCAAAGTCATTTGGATCACCTGAAGTTTCTAAACACACCTCCTCATATGAGTTAGCTTGATTTGAAAAGAACTTATCAAACTCCAAATGATTGGTGATGATTAAGTTGTAATCATCATCATCAACTGGACCCACTGTACCAAATCTTAGTCTCGGTCTTGATTTTGAATGTCTACATTTGTTATCTTAAAACCTTTCAAAGTAATCCAAACTATGTTTAGACCAAGCATGTGGAATTAATCTTTTTTTACTAAATTAAGGACACAAGGCGAGTACCAATCAAAAGGTAATTCTATTAAATCTTTGTATGAATTATTCTCAAGTTCTACATCAGCTTCTTGACTTGAGGATGATGCTCTAAGAAAGAACTTATACACCTTTACATTTATGGAAGACTTAGGGGCTTCCTTAATACCAAACCCTCAACTTTTTGTGAGGAAAGTGGGGTTAGAGCTAAAGTTTCCAAGCGATGCTTATTTCACATATAGACTTGGTTACACTTATGCTTTGCTTAGCCGGTCTTCATCTCTACTCAACTATCACTTGCATGGGGATCTCACTGAAGTGCTAGCTAGCATACTAATCATACATGACTCATCCTCAACTAGATTTTAAGTCTATAGATAGTAGGTGTACTCTGTAGGACATAACTCTATTGGGTGGCCAATAAGGTCTTCCATCCCTAGGCATGTCTGATCTACCTCTTCCTCTGCCTGGTGGAGGTTGAGTCATCCTACCCATATGTTCGAATGGAATAACGAACTGTGGATGGAATTTAATGTCAGGCACTACTTTCTCCTCCAAGTCTATTTCTTGCTCCCTTTTATTTTCTTTCTCATTTTCTTTTTTCTTTTCTTTTTCTTTTTATTTTTCTTTTTATTTTTCTTTTTCTTTTTTCTTTTTCTTTTCTTTTTCTTTTATCTTTGAACTTTTGCTAAGTTCATGAGAATAGACTTATTGATTTTGAGGAAGATAGTAGGTCGCATCTTCATATATTCTGACTTCATGAACTATTAATAGCTTGAGATCTCTTTTGATGCAGTATTTAATCCCATCCCTCATGAACTTCATGCACTGATGTAGAGAGGATGGAAGCATGTTCTCATATATCCACGGTCTCTTAAGAAAAGCATTGAACGATGTATCTGAGTCTATAATATGAAACTTAGCGATAGTCTTCCAATCATCTACTTCTACTGGCAACACTATAGAGCCTAAGGCCCTCTCGCCTTATTCATTGAATCTTCTCAACATCATCCTCTCTTTTGAAAATTTGGAGATGTCAATCCTTAAGTAGGCGAGGGTTTTTAGACTCATAATGTTCACTGATGCACCCTCATCAACAAGAACTCTAGATATCATGTATCTTTCAATATCCACTGTAATGTAAAGAGGGCAGTTGTGCTTAGTCATTCCTAGAAGAAAGCCTTCATCATTGAATGTAACTCCTAGAGTGTCCTCTGAACTACAAGCCTCCTCCTTAGCGTCAAGGGCTAAGCATATCTCGGATCAAGAAGAGCCTTGATTAGAGATTCCCTCATCTCTTTGAATAAGATAAGGGCATGCTTAACTTAGTCGGACAAGATTAGGACATTGTAGTCATCCTTGGCTTGATCCTCCTTAAGCATATCTATGGGTGGAGCATCCTATGGAAGGGATATCTACTCTTTAGAACCAATGATTTGCTTACCTTTATCCTGAGGTGCCACCCTCAGAGGTAAAACTTTGCCACTGTGAAGGTTAACTTTAGTGACCTCTTGGAATGATGAATTTGTAGGAAGTTCTACCTTCTCATCGGGTGTACCTACCACTTCTTCTATAGGATCATCAGTGGATGACTCCAAATCAATCTCAAGTGAACAGTGTGATTTAGAAATGGGAAATCTATTTCTAAATCAGAAGAGGAATGATCATAACTAGAGTTATCATTATTATTTTTATAGACTTGGAGAGTTTTTGAGAGGGATAAAATCTAGAGTATTAGAAGCAGACAAGATGTAAGTGAAAGCTTTCTTCATTGATTTCTTCTTAGATGAAGGTACATGATAGAAATCTAATCGGATGCTATGTAACAAACCTTCATTGCTCCCTCTGACTGAGTATGAGCCTCAAGGCTCTATCCTCTAGATCGACTTGACCTCTAAGGATAACTATCCTGGATCAAAAATGTGCGAACTCAAGCATCAGTAGGCTTGGCCAACTAGCAAGATTGTTGAGGGATAGGCTTTGCTCCAAAGTGTCTTAAAATATCTTTGGTGGTGGAGGTAGTGTAGTAATCCTCTTATAGTCCACCTCTCCATCTGAGGCTAAGAGGGGGTGGAACCTACTACCACTCAAATGTGGAGAGGTCTCATAGGGAGATCCCTCCTCAGCCATATGAGAAGCGATGTCCATCTTTCTCTCTGCTTTCTTATGATGCCGCTTGACATTGTGATTCTTATTGTAACATTGTGTTCATGTAGGTATGGAAGAGCAAGAGCTAGCACCCACCTCAAATGTGGAGGAGATTATCTTAGAAGCCAAGACAGCCTTCCCATTTGGGGTGAGGGTAGTAAACTTGCTAGTGTTGTAAGTCATTGACACATGAATAAGCGGCATAAATTAGCGGGGTAGCGAACAACAATGGCCTTCCTCTTTAGTGGAGGCTTCGGTCAGGCATATCAAATCGGATGCGATTTGCCCACCTCCTCCTAGCTTTGGTGAGGTAGTCCTCATAAAATCCTCACCCCCTCAAAACCATGGCCAAAGTAGATGACCTCGGTGGAGCCAGTAGTAGAGAGACTAGCCTAATCCAGGGCTAAGTTTAGACCATTGGGGATGGAAAACATGAACTTGTTTGGAGCCATGAATGTTTTTTTTTGGGAGCCTTGAATGGGAGCCATGAATGTTGTCTTAACAGAGGGCTAGAAGAACTAACTACACTGAAATATGCATTGTAGAAATATAGCTGAGTCAAACACTTGCTATGATATTCACCTTCAATCATTGATCTTAAGATTTGATTTGAAATTTAAACCCACACTGAACAATCTTAAGGATGTTAACTGGGGTTCATTGGAGAGATTTGGATATTGAGGAGAGTCTTTGCCATTTGATTTCGATTTAGAACACATACTCAACCAATTTAGGTGGGTAGGGTGGGGTCTAAAATTTGAGGAGAGATTTTCTTAGAGATATTTGTATTTTGTGCATCTTATTTAAAAATATTGATAGTTTGAAAGACTTTTACTTAGCAAATTTGAGTATGCTAAGAAGAGGTTATGATTGTGTATTTGAAATATTTTTACTTGTGAAATTTGACTGTCTGATATTTTAATTTGAAAATGGGTCTTCTTACTTAACAAATTTGGTATGTTAAGTAGATGCCACATGTGTTTGATTTGTGCTTGATGATGAGACTTTCACTTAACAAATTTGGTATGTTAAGTGAAAGTCAAATGTGATTGTGAGATAAATTTGCTTTTCTTTGAAGAATGGAGTTCCACTTAACAAGTTTGGTTATGTTGAGTGAAAGCCCCAAATGTGTTTGAGATATGTTTATTTTTTCTTCTTTGAGAATGAGACTCTCACTTAACAAATTTGGTATGTTAAATGAAAGCTCAAGTGTGTTTATGATTTTAAAAATGAAACTCTCACTTAACAAATTTGGTATGTTAAGTAAAAGGCAAATGTATTTATGATTTTGAAAATAAAACTCTCACTTAACAAATTTGGTATGTTAAGTAAAAGTAAAATGTGTTTATGATAAAACTCTCACTTAACAAATTTGGTATGTTAGGTGAAAGTCAAATGTATTTATGATTTTGAAAATGAAACTCTCACTTAACAAATTTGGCATGTTAAGTGAAAGTCAAATGTGTTTGTGATTTTTTGAAAGAAAAGAACTTATTTAACAAACTTAGGTATGTTAAATGGAGTCCAATCTGTCTTATGATTTTCAAAAAGGGGGTTCTCATTTGACATACTTGGACAAGTCAAATGAGATCCAAATGAGTCTTGAAGTCCAAGACTTTGGCAAGAAGGAGTTATATCAGACAAATGCAAATGGTGTCAAATAGAATTCAATTTGCTTTACCTTCTCTGAGGGAAGGGGAACTCCCATTTGACAAATTTGGGTATGTCAAGTGTGGGGTTCAAATATATCTTAACTTCTCTTTTATGTGTGTATGATTTATTACTTTTTGAAAAGGGGGAAAGCCTCAACTCTAGCACAACCTCAAAACCTAAATCTAGGGAGCGTTGGTGAGGGCTAGAAGCATAACCTAAATCTAAGGTAAAAATGGGTAATTGGTTTGCCTCCACAAGAGAGAACAAACCACCCGACAACTTTGACTTATAACCGCCTGGGGGTGGCCACCAACTAACTCCTCCTACAATTTTAAATACATGTAGGCAAGTCTTTTTGTTTATGAAAGATAGCTAGCAGCAACAACAACAACAACAACAAATGATCCCACTGGTGGGGTCATTAAATCCTTCATCTCCATTGTGTCTTATTATGTGTCATTCTCATTTAAATCAAATACTAAGATCATTTTTTATACATCTTAAATTCTTTTTTAGGTCTACCTCACCTTTCTTAACATAAGGCAAATCTAATGCATCTACTCTCAGGATCATCGAATGATTATGCTTTATGTGGCCAAACCATCTACTCTCCCTAATCTTATCTACTGCTACTCCAGCGTTTTCAAATATACTCATTTTGCATTTTATCTCTGAGTAAAACCACTCCACTAAGCATCCTCATCTTTGTAACATAACTTAGTCTTATGCTTCTCTTTTATTGGCCAACATTCTCCACCATAAGTCATTGATCTTACCACCATCTTATAAAATTTTCCCTTAAGTTTAAGTGGAACTTTTCTATCACATAATAAATGCATTCCTCCACTTCAACCATCCAACTTGAATTCTACTAACATCTCCATCTATTTTACCATCATTTTGAATAATAGAGCCTAAATATTTGAAGCGTTCACTCTTAATGACATGGTCACTAATGTCTGTAGAACTTCTATAAAATTACACTCCATATATTCAGTTTAGATCTACTTAGAAAACCTTTAGACTCTAGAGTTGACCTCCATTATTCAAGTTTATTTGGACTCCTCTCTAGTCTTATCAACAAGAAGAATGTTATGCAAAAGCATACAAGGTTCATCTTCTTGTAAATGCCTAATAAGAACATCCATAACTAAAATAAAAAAGATAAGGGCTTAAAGCTGATCCTTGATGTAATCCAACGAAATAGGAAAATATTTTGTCAATCCTCCTTGTGTTTGGACACAAGCTTGACTCTAGTATACATATCCTTAATGACTTGAATATAATATTAACTCCTTTCTATTCTCGAACTCTCCAAAGAACATCTATTGAAACTTTATCATAAGCTTTCTCTAAACTAATCAATATCATATGTAGATCCTCCTTACTTTCTCTATGCTTCTCCATCAAACCCCTTAACAAATGTATAGCATCCATAGTAGATCTACCTGGAATGAAACCAAATTGATTGTGAGACTTATCACCCACACAAATCCCTTAGCTAAATCACACCACACAAATCCCAAGCATGTATATTAAACTTATCACCCCACATATAGGTGACTAAGTCCACCTGGCCTATGGATTATGCTTAGGTAAAACACAAGCAAAAGCATTTATATTTTTATTTATGATAGTGCCCATTAAGCACAATCCCCTATAGAAAAGAATAGTTAGACTAAGAATGTCCTACCATTCATTCTATGAGCATACACCCTAACATACAGTCCAAAACATATATCACAAAATAAAATAAATACCAAACCATGCACCAAACTAACCTAAGGCTAGAAGTGGTGACTTAGGCTAATGTGTGTGCTTTGAAGGCTTGTGTGGTATGCTTAGCTTAGGAATTTAAGTTTAAATTTTATAAGTGTGAAGAACATGTTCAACTTAGAGGGGTTTCATTTAAGTTGTTTAAGTATTTTGGGTTGGTTTTATTTTAGGTTTTAATTTGGTTTAAGTGAAACCTACAATTAATTACTAAGTTATGAAGAGAGGCAAAGAGAAGAGAACTTTGCTTTCCTTCCCTAACCTTAAGTAATTTTCTAAAGTAGGTTCATGTTTTAGTTTCATTTTAGGTTAATATTTTGATTACTTCTTTAATCAATCCTAAGTTTAGATAAACTCTAACAAAACTATTCAAAAAGAAAGGCATTTTAAGATTAAATAAAATGAACCAAAATTCACATAACACACATTACTTCATTTCTTTCCCCAACATACATAACATGCATATGGATGGACCCTAAGCCTAACTATACATGCAAATGAGTATTTAACACACTTTATGATCATGCTAAGTAATTCTTTTATGAAAATTTAGAAGTTGAACATGCATGATTTTTCTTAAGTAGAAAGGGTTTTCCTTATCTAAATTTTCACATACATACATGAAAGTAAGAAAGGCATAAGTGAGTACAGCGCCATTGTTAACCAGAGGTATAAAGTACAAGACCTACTTAGGGCTACTTAAAGCCTTGCAACCTCAAGGTTGTCCAGACTAATATATCACTTTCCTTAAATACAAACATGCATATAAAAGAAATGAAGTAGAAAAGGAAAATGCAAAAATTTATTTAATGGATTCATTTTTGTTTATGCAATTTATACATGCAAGTATAGGTAACCCTTCTTAAATGATAGCATAGGGATGAATAGGGTATAGAATTAAGTAAGTGTTGGGTTATTTTCAAATGAACCCTACATCTTACCAACTTCTATTCAAAACTATGCTAACATAAGAAAGAAAGGAAAAGCTACAGTAAGCATGACTTTATAATCTATCACATGCAAGCTTATAATTAAAGTATAAGTAGCACACTTTCAAATTTGGTATTTGATTTATGTATTTTGAAAATAATTTGGATTTAGTAGTGATAATAGCCACTCATATTTCTACTTTATCCAACACATGCAAATTTGACATAAAGTAAATAATTCCATTTTAAAACTTGAATTTCAAAACTATGAATGCATGAAATTTAACATGTTGAGGAAAGATCCAAAGTAATGAAAGCATGTAAAAAAACTCACTTTACTTAAATCCTAAAGACATTCTTAGGGAATAAGAAAATTTAGAATAAAACAAAGTGAATTTCAAAATGATTTTTATTTAGTTTGAAGTTTGATTTAATTTTGAAAAGGTGAGATGAGTTTACTGTTCCTAACCCATTCCCACATGTTTTTTGTATTTTTTTTTTTATTTTTAGATGATTGGATCCATTTTTATGCATTGATTAGGTTAAGGTATGAATTAAGTAGCTTAATTAACCCTTACACCACCTTAGAAGAATTAACAAAATAATTATGAATGAGATGACATAAAACCCACAAGGAATTTAAATTTGCAATGCACATAATAATGAAAAGGCCTAATGTAATTTGGCTCATAATTAAAAGTTAATTAAGCTAAGGGGTTTAGCTTAAGTAATTTCAAAACACCCTTTCACATATATGAATTGGGTTTTGATTTTTTTTGATTGAACTTAGGCTATTAAACACCTAAGTATCTACCCAAAGTAGATTAATTAAGGTCTAGAATGTTTTATAATTTTTAGAAATTTATTAAGGGGATAATTAATTAATTAACCCTTAATTAAGAGGAGATTAAGGAGAGAAGAGGAGGTTTAGAGAATAGCTTAACGAAAATGCCCCAAAATTATTCCATAAACCTTCTACTTACTGGATCTAACCTTAATCAACCCTAATCATAGGGTAAATCTACTAATCATACCCTAATTATGTCTAATTACATGAGAAGGATAATTAAAGAAATCATATGCAATTACTCTAATCAAGCCTTCAATAAAACCCAAGAAAATTAGGGGAGGCAGAGGTCATCCCCTAAAACTTACCCAAGAAATTTGGGATTAATCAGAGGCCTAATCAAAGAGTAATTAACAAAATACACTTTCTAATAAAACCTAAATTTAGAGAAAATCACAATTCAAAACTCAATAAAATTAATTAAAAATGTTCTAGGTTTAATTATCTATTCATGGGATTTTATTTCATATTTTTTAAAATTTTCTATGAAGAGTTATGCATTTTTGAAGATCCATGGATTAATTAAAAATTAATTGAGAATTTTTAATTAACACTAAGTAATCCCTAGCTCACGATGTGATGCATGGCGGTGGCAGTCAGTGTGATTTACATGTGTTGTGCCATGAGAGGATAACTTAAATGTCATATCCCAAATGGCGGCGTGCATCACTTTCTTTGTCCATGATCGGATGGTAGGATCTCCCCACATTTTATAAAGGATAAACAGATAATTAAATGTGTTAAATAATCTCAGTCGTCCATCTAAAATGTGCGGATGGATGGTTGAAATGAGCCAAGATCTTCCCCTTGACCAACAGAGACCCGTCCATGATCAAGGGGAAGATCCAAGCTAGATCTAGCATAGAATCATACCAAATTCAACCCACACCATCTAAAGACAGAGACTGGCAAATCCAACGGTCAAAATTCGATGAGGTGAAAATTTCTTTCACAAAGCCCCACAGCACATTGAGTTTAGTGATTGAAAAATTTATACCTCGAGAGGTGATCACCTTCGAGATCAATGAGGTGGCTTTATGGTGGGGACGAAGCCCTTGAAATTCTAGGCCTTGGGATTGAGTGGCTTTCTCTATGGACCACCCACTTGAAGATCCTCCTTGCGTCTTTGATCCAATTGCTCTCTACTTGCTATGGGAACTCTGGAAGCTTGAGTGAGCTCAATTGGTCCTTAGAAGTGTGTGCAAGAGGAATTGAGGTGGTTTTGTGTGGAGAATTCAAGATTGGATTATACCTATTTTTGCCTTTGTGCAAAATAGAAATAGGAAATTCTTCTCTAAGAAGCTTGAGTGCTCTCGATGATTTTGGGTTCATTAGATTCAATTGACAGAGGGTGTGTGAAAATAGAAGTGAATTAGGGGGAGTATATCTCCCCCTTGAAGGATCGGATGGTCGACAATGTTCATGCCATTTTGATCCAATTGATGAGATTGGGGAGTTTGTTTTGACTATTTTGAGTGTGTACATGGTTGATTTGATCCAAGGAGTGGATTTCCAACCTTCCCATTTGAGCTTAAGAGGAGTTTGAAAATTCAATTTTTTTAAGCTAGGTGAGTTTGGTCTAGGGACCAAATGAGCTGACCCAAACCCATTGGGTTGGGTGTACCACTCATCACTAAGTCCCCTTGAGCTTTAGGAAAGCCTCAAGTGATTGTGAAGAGGGTATGACCAAATTACCCATGGGTTAGGCCAAAATTTAATCTATGGTCTAGGGGTAGAATGGTCATTTTTCTATTTTTCTACTTTGGACATGTTGGGTATGTGGAGAAACTAAGTTAGGCCAAGTTTTATTGGATTTGGAATCCATTTGATAGGGTTTGGCTCATATTGACCCATTTAGGTCAAAATGGGTCAAATTGGGTCAAACCAAGGGTTGGGTCAAGTTCATATGACCATTTGATATATTTTGGTGGCTTTGGTTTGATTCAATTTGGTATATATTTGATTTTGGCTCATATTACTTCATTTAGGTCAAATGGGTCAAGTTCACCTAGTTGACCCATTTGACCTATTTGAGGTAGATCAAGGGTAGATTTAGGTTAGGTTAGTCATATGGAGTGGATTGGTGTCTTTGTTTCCAATCAATTTGGGTTAAGTTCAATTTTGGCTCAACATGACCCCTTTAGGTCATGTTGGGTCTAGGTCAATGGGGTTGGGTCTAGTTGGAGAGGCTTTGGTCAAGTTCCACAAGTGATTTGGGATGGAGTTGAACCATTGGTTTCAATCAATTTAGCTTAGATCAAATTTTGACCCTTTAGGTCAAAATGGGTCAACTTTGTCAAGTGATTGGGGTAGGTTAGGCTCAAATGTTGGCTTGGTCAGTTCAAACATAGGTGAGTGAACTTAGATCAATGGTTTCAATCAATTTGGCCTATGGTGGAATTTGGCTATGTTAGGTTTCATTTTGGGTTAAGTGTTGACTTGGTCAACCCTTAGGTTTGACTTGGTTTGACCTAATTTGATTAATTGATCATCCCATGATGATTTTTGATCATGACGAGACGGATATATGAGTTTGGTTCAATCCAATTTGATTAGGATCAAAAGTTGGCTCATAAGGGTACTTTAAGTCACTTTGGTCAAGTGAGCCTAAGTGGGTCAAATGGTTAAAAGCTTGATTTGAAGTTAGTTGATCTTGTATATGGACCTTGATTGAAATATGAATCCTTTTACAAGTGGTTTGAGTCAAATGGATTTTGATCCATTTGAAAATTTCATATTCAAAGGAAGAATATGAAGGGTCTTGGGTTTGATTTTGATTTGGGTTTTGATTGAATGATTGAAGTTTGGATTTATATATGAGCTCATGATTGATTGATTGAACCATGAGAGAAAATCAAGAGTTTGGCTTGATTTGAAAGTGATTTGGCTAAGTTCAAGATTTTGACTTGAAAGGCTTAGATTTGATTTTGATTTGATGAGTTTGATTTTGAAATTGGTTTTGATTGTTTGAATTTATATTTCATTTATATATGTGAATATGAGAATATAAATCATGAGAAAATTTCAAGGATTTGAAGCGGTCTAATCATGATTTATGTTAAATCCATTAAAGGGAATTTAAAGGATCTAAGGGAATTTTAAATTGGAATTTATTTTTTGCCTTGGATTTAAATGACTTATATTTATATTTTATTTATAAATGAGAATATAAATAAGTTTTGAGAAAATCCCATGATTTTGAATGAGTTCGATCATGATTTAAGACTGATTTTGGGCTAAGTCCTTTAATGGAAATTAAAGGGATTTAAGAAAATTTTCATGAATTGATTTTGAATTTCGAATTTGATTTGATGGGTTTGAATTTGTATTTCATTCATAAATATGAATATGAATGAGAATATAAATGGATCATGAGAAAATCTCAAACATTTGAATAGGTTTGAATCATGATTTTGAATAAGTCCTTAAGGGAAGTTTAAGGACTTAGGCAAAATTTGGACTTAGGAATTTTTTATGGATTTTGATCATGGGTTTCAATCATGGATTTCAATCATGGATTTCAATCATGGAATTCCATCATGAAATTGATTTCAGTTTGGAGAAAATCAAATAGAATTGATTTGGAGTTTGACTTGAAAGAAGGAATGTGAGGAATGGTTTAAGCTAAGGGGAGGAAAATTATCCTAACACTCCTAAGGCATAACCAATTCCTATGGCTAACTCTTCTAAGTCTTAGGGCTGGGAGTATCCACCTAATCACTAGATGTGTCTTAAGACTAAGGAACTCTTAAAGTCTAAGAGAAGTCCTATGTCTAAGATGGAGGGTGAGAGCTCATTCTAAAAATGAGGTCACAAGAGTCTGCAAAGGAAACAAAATCTCGAGAACCTAAATCTAGGGAGCTTTGGTACAAACCACTCGTCCCCAAATCTAAGCAAGGTGGACATAATTGTCTACCTCCACAAGAGGATAAACAATCCTCTGTTGGACTTACAATGAGAGTGGCCAACTAACACCTCCTATGCTTTAAATCCATGTGGCCAAGTCTTATGCTTTGCAAGATGGCTTTGTTTCTTAGAAATGAGACTAAGTCCTTAAGACTCCCTAAGAGACTAGAGCATGAGTGGTATAAATTCATGACTTAATCTAATGCAAATTTTATCAAATTTATTTGATTCTTTTGGACTCTTTATTTTGACATGTAGATTTTGTATGCCTAAATGAGAACTTGATTAAGGGCCAAATCAAGAGAAAGGGATGTCCTTCTATCAAAGGCTCTCACAGGTTAAGCTTTTATTCTCTAGCACAGATGGAAGCCCCCTCTTAACAAAAGTGGAAGAATATGACATGCATGATATTATACATTCATTCATCCAGCTAAGGGGTGCTAAAAATTTTATTATCTTGATTTAATTTCTAGGCTTTTATGTGAGGTTATGAGTTATTTTAAAATTTTAGTTATGAGTTATTAATTTGGGTAGAAAAATTAATTTCATCCTAAGAGCCTATTGCATCCAAGCCACACATTCAAACATCAAACATGAAGAAACTAGGAAAACCATGCAATTCTAGTGAGCAATCTAAACACAACATCAAACAATTTTATAGACTACCATAAAAAAATAAAAGGTCGTGTGGTCGGATTACTCCATACACCCTGAAAAGAGAAAAAAAGATGAGTAGCTGAGCTCTACCCTTATACAACATGGATTACAAAAATAATATATGATATGGGGGTCTTCTTTTCTTCATTTTTTTCTTCTCTTCGTTTTGATTTGATTTGTTCCAAAGGCATCACTGACTCATAAAGCCTTCGCTCATCCTAATCCCCAATAACACTAATAATAATTTCTAATGTAAAATTACATTAAAAATAGAAAAAGTAAATCTAGCAACACCTATAAAATAAATGTTATCTAAACACACCATACAACCCAAGTAATTATATGAATAATTTGGACTTAGCACCCCACACAAGTGCAACCAAGCTTGTCTAACATGATTAGGGGCTAAACAGCACACAACAAACACATTTATAATTTTATTACAGTGGCCCCTTAAGCACAACCCCCTACATAAAATATTATTAGGCTAATCATGGCCTACCATTATGGTGAAATTATTTTCGCCTTCATCTATCCTTTTGAAGAGGATAAATGAAAACAGAAATATACGTCCTTTAGTTGAGATACAACATAGATCCACAGATGTTCTTATTAGGGTGATCAGGTACAACATTGAGAAGAGGTGTACTATCTCAAAAGACATAAGTCACCACCTTACAATGGACCTAATCACCTTAATAAGGACTCATAAGGATAATGAGTCTGCATATGTGTTGACCTCATTTTTAGGATGAGCACTCAACCCCTCCATCTTAGATATAAGATTTCTCTTAGACCTTAAGAGATCCTTAGTCTTAAGACACATCTAGTGATTAGCTGGACACTCAACCTAGCCTTAGATACTTAGAAGAGTTGGCCATAGGAATAGGTCATGTCTTAGGGGTGTTAGGGAAAATCTACCTACCCTATAGCTTGGATCACATTCCTTACTTCCTTCCTTCAAGTCAAACTCCAAATCAACATCAAACCTAAATCAATTCTAACCCAATTGATTTTCTACAAACTCAAATCAATGCCATATGATTGAAACCCATGATTGAAATCCATGATTGAAACCTATGATTGAAATTCCAAACTCCAAATATTTCTTAAATCCTTAATTTCCTCTCTTAAGGACTTAACCTAAATCATCTTCAAATCAATTCGAAATCATAAAATTTTCTCATAACTCATTTATATTCACATATATAAATAAAATATAAATTCAAATCAATCAAATCAAATACACAACAACAACAAGAAGCCTTAATCCCACTAGGTGGGGTCATTACATGAATCCCTTCCATTGTGTCTATTATGTGTCAAATTCTCATTTAATTCAAGTATACTAAGATCATTTTTTTACATCTTAACCAAGTCTTTTAGGTCTACTACCTTTCTTAACATAAGGCAAATCTAATGCATCTACTCTCCTAATGGTCATGGACGGCGCTTTATGTGGCCAAACCATCTAAGGACTCTCCCTAATCTTATCTACCACTTTAGCTACTCCAAATTTTTTGAACATACTCATTTTGCATTCTATCTCTAAGGGTAAAAACTCATCCACACAGCATCCTCATCTCTTAACACTTAGTCTTATGTTTCTCTTTTATTGGCCAACATTCCATAAGTCATTGGTCTTACCACCATCTTATAAAGTTTCCCTTAAGTTTAAGTGGAACTTTTCTATCACATAATAGGCGGATGCATTCCTCCACTTCAACCATCCAACTTGAATTCTACTAATAATATCTCCATCTATGTCACCATCATTTTGAACAATAGAGCCTAAATATCAATGGCTCACTCTTATTAATGACTTGATCACCTAAAGTCACAAAACTATCACTAAAACTTCTACAACTAAAATTACACTCCATATATTCAGTTTTAGATGCTTAAATAAAACCTATAGACTCTAAAGTTGACCTCCATAATTCAAGTTTGGTTGGACTCCCTCTAGTCTTATCAACAAGAAGAATGTCATCGACAAAAGCATACACCAAGGTACATCTTCTTGTAAATGCCTCGTAAGAACATCCATAACTAAAGTAAAAGATAACGGCTTAATGTTGATCCTTGATGTAATCCAACCGAAATAGGAAAATAGTTTGTCAATCCTCCTTGTGTTTGGACACAAGGATAGCTCTAGTGTACATATCCTTAATGACTTGAATATAACCAATATTAACTTCTTTCGTTAGAACTCTCCAAAGAACATCTCTTGAGACTTTATCATAAGCTTTCTCTAAATCAATAAATATCATATGTAGATCCTTTTTTATTTTCTCTGCTTCTCCATCAAACCTCTTAACAAATGTATAGCAATAGTATATCTACGCATGAAACCAAGATTGTGAGAAACTTCTATCACATCGTAATGCTCAATTACTCTCTCCCATAATTTTAATGTATGACACATTAACTTAATTCCTCTATAATTTGCACACTCTTGTGCATCACCTTTATTCTTAAATATAGGAACCAACAAACTCACTCATGGAATCTTTTTAGTCTTTAAAATAACATTAAAAGATTTGTAAAAAGAAATTCCTTGATCTCTTAAACATTTCCACACTTATTGGAATATTATCAGGTCCTGCTTTTCCACATTTCATTTTCTTTAAAGCTTCACTAACTTCAGTTTACTAATAGACGATAAAATGAAATTCTCTATTTTTTTTTAGTATTAAGGTTGCTAAAATCAATCACTTTAGATCCTTCATTGAAAATTTTATTAAAATACCTCATCCACCTATTTTCAATATCTTTTCTAAGAAAAGCACTTTATTATTTTCATCCTTAATACTCCTCACTTATGTCTTTACTTCTCTATCTCTTTACTTATACATACATCTTTCATCTTCTTTGGTATCTAATCTATTGTATAAATCACTAAAAGCTAAATTTTTTGCATCATATATTGCTTTCTTAGAATCTCTACATGCCATTTTATATCTTTCCCAATTCTTCGAGTTTTTACATCTAAACCAAGTTTTATAACAATGCTTCTTATTTTTTTATCTTTTCTTGCACACTCAGACTCCTCCACCAACTATTCTTATTAAAAGCTTTTCTTTTGATTTGCCACATCTTTAGCAACTTGTTTAATAGCACTTGATACTTTTTCGTTAGCTTCCTTATGAACATCCCAAACTTTAATTTCGTAGCTTGCACTTAAAATATTTTATTTGTGTTCTTTAAGTGTCCCCATCTAATCTAGGACAATAATTAAGTTTATTTTTCTCTTACAACCTTTCATCTTAAAATCTAAATAATAGATGTTGGGTACTTAAAATTTCACTTGGAATGACCTTACAATCTTTTACAATATAAGCGATCTATTTTTCTTATCAAAAAATAATCAATCTGTGTTTACTAGATCCATTTTATAAGTAATAATATGTTCATCTCTTTTCTTAAATAAAGTATTATACAAAATCATAAGCTAAGGCAAAATCTAATATAGTCTACCTTCTTCATTAGTCACTCCAAATCCATAACCACCATGAATACTTATCAAATCTTCTACCACTCTACCAACATGTCCATTTAAATCTCCCCAATAAATACTTTTCTTCAAGAGGTATCTTTTGTATTAATCCCTCTAATTCATTCCAAAATTTTTCTTTTGAGCTTACCTCCAAACCTACTTGAGGAGCATAGACACTTATAACATTGATAATCTTAGTATCAACAATAATCTTTAAAGCTATAATTCTATCTCCACATCTATTAATACTTATAACATTATCCTTCAAACTTTTATCTATAATCACACCTACACCATTTCTAGTTCGACTTTTTTTTGAATACCAAAGTTTAAAACTATCAGTCTCCTTAGCCTTCTCCCCAACCCATTTAGTTTCTTGAACACATAAAATATTTATCTTTCTATGAACCATAATATCTATTAATTTCATTAATTTACCTGTAAGAGTACCTATATTCCAAGAATCTAACCTAATTCTAGTTTCATGGACTAACTTCTTTGCACGTAGTCCATAATGTGGAACCATGCTTATTTAACCTTTTAGATCGTCTCTAGCACATTTTCCTTCAACCATTAGCGTAAATCACCTAGCATTAACACAATGATTTAAAGGATTCATGTCATTATTATTTTGACAAATTTTATCTGGTTGTCGACTACCTAATGCAACCCTCCATTTTTTTCATCCGGACTTGGGACCGGCAATGGTAGTGTTCAAATCAAATCCAAAATTTAAATTCCTAATTCAAAATCCTTCTTAAGTCCATAATTCCCTCTTAAGGGCTTAACCTAAATCATGTTCAAATCAATTCAAACTCATGAGATTTTCTCATAACTCATTTTATATTCACATATATAAATGATATAAATTCAAATCAATCAAACTAAACTCAAAAATCAAATCCAAATTCCAAATATTTTCTAAGTCCCTTAATTTCCTCTTAAGGACTTAACCTAGATCATCATCAAATCACTTCAAATCCTTGAAATTTTCTCATAAACCATTTATATTCTCATTTATATTCACATATATAAATGAAATGTAAATTCAAACAATCAAAACCACTTCCAAAAAATTAAGTTCAAATTCAATCAAAATCTAACCTAAGCCTTTCAAGTTAAAATCTTGAACTTAGCCAAATCAACTTCAAATCAAGCCAAACTCTTGATTTTTCTTCATGATTCAATCAATCCTTCAATCATGAACCCAAATATAAATACAAAATTTAATCAGTTAATCAAAACTCAATTCAAAAATCAAGCCAAAATACATTTCATGTTCACCCTTTGAACTTGAAATTGTCAAATGAATCAAAACTCATTTGACTTCAAACCACTTGCAAATGGATTTCAATCATAATCCATATACAAGTTCAATCAAATTCAAATCAAGCTTTCACCAAGTCCTTTGACCCACTTAGGCTCACTTGACCCAAAGTGACCTAAAGTGCCCTTATGAGCCAAATTCTAATCCTAACCAAATTGGATTGAATCAAACTCACCTAAGCCTCTCATCATGGTCAACAATCATCATGAGATGATTAATCACTTAAATTGGATCAAACCAAGTCAAACCTAAGGGTTGACCAAGTCAATACTTAGCCAAAATGGAATCTAACCAAGCCAAAATCCACCATAGGCCAAATTGATTAAAACTAATGATCTAAGTTCATTCATGATCAATGTTTGAACTTAACCAAGTCAACATTTGAGCCTAACCTAGCCCAATTGGCCACTTGACTCAAGTTGACCCAACTTGACTTAAAAAGTCAAAATGTGTCAAAACTTGATCTAAGCCAAATTGATTGAAACCAATGGGTCAAGTTCATTCCAAATCACTTGTTGAACTTGACAATTTGTCCAACTAGACCTAACCTAGCCCAATTGACCTTGAACCCAACTTGACCTAAAAGGATCATATTGAGCAAAATTCAAACTTAACCAAAATTTATTAGAAACAAAGATACCAATCCACTTCATATGACTAACCAAACCTAAACCTACCCACGACCTAGCTCAAAAAAGTCAAATAGGTCAAATTGGTCAACTTGACCCATTTGACCTAAATGAAGCCATATGAACCCAATTGAATCAAACCAAAGCCACCAAAATATTTCCATTGGTCATAAGAACTTGACACAACCCTTGGTTTGACCTAATTTGACAAATTGGTCAACTTGACCAAGTTCCATTTTGACCTAAATGGTCAACATGAGCCAAAACCATACCAAATGAACTTCAAATCCAATGAAACTTGGCCAAACCTATTTTCTCAACATACCAAACATACCCAAATTCAAAATTTAGCCAAATGACCATTTTACCCCTAGGCCATAGAGTAAATTTTGGCCAATTCCACTTGGAATTTGGTCAAATCCTCTTCATACCTACTTGATACTCTCCTAATAGATTGAGTGAACACTAAAGAGGGTGGTGCACCCAACCCAATGGGTTTGGGTCAGCCCAACTTGACCCAATGGCCAAACTGACCATGTACATGGAAATGGCCACATGGGAATCTTCCTTACACTCAAATGGAGCACATGGGGAGTTCACCATTCCAGTCCCTAGCCTAAAGCATACTCAAGGATAGTCCTAACAGCTCAAACAACCCACTGAATCAAGGCAATTGGATCAAAATGGCAAGCTTATGCTCAGTCATCTGATTGCCAAAGGGGGAGATATACTCCCCCTAATTCATTTGAATCTTCATAGAGCCATAGTCGATTGAGTGAGAGGAAGTCATAGGAGCCATTTGCAAGTGATCCTAAGCTTCCTAGAGGGAGATCCAATTTCCATCTTCTCAGTTTTCCTTAAGTAATAATAGGGGAGCTCAATTGAATTTCCAACCTTCTCCACACTCAAACTCTACTCAATTCCTTCTTCAAGGTTCAACAGAGGGCCAAGTTGAGTACACCCATACTCTTTCCCAAGATTCAAAAGTAGAGGAGGAGTGCCCTGGACCAAAGCCGAGCTTAAGCTAAGGAGGAGTTGGCCTCTAGAAGAATCCATTCAACTCTCAAACTTCAACAAAGCTTCCTCAACCGAAAGCTTCCAAGGGAATCAGCATGATCACCTCGATGAGGTTAGCCATTAGAGCTTAATTCCATGTGGTCCTTTGAAAAATCTTCACCCCATGCAAATATAGCTATTGGATGTAATCTTCTATGCATGTTGATGGTGTGGGTAAAATTTGGGATCAATCTGAGCTCAATCAAGCTCGGATCATCCCCTAAAATATGGACGACCTCCATTGTTCACTAGGGAGAATAGGGATGGATCTCTAGTTGTCCATCTGTGCATTTTGGATGGACGACCGAGATTAAAATGTGTGATATATTCATTTTTAATCCTCTGATTAGCAGCTCTAATCTCTTGATCGGACAGTTGGGGAGAAAGCGCGTAGTGCCACCGCCACGCGACGCTACGATGCGATAATTTAAAAAACCAATCGGGAGGCAACAGGTGTAAAGCACATGCCGCGTCAGCCGCATGCGTGGCACCGTAGGATTAATGATATAATTAAGGATTTATTTAATTCTAATTAATCACCTAAGCTTCTTAAATTCATATCTCAACATAGAAAAATTAGAAAAATATGAAATAAATTGCATTGGAAAGATAATTGACATAGATATTCTAAAATTAATTTTGATTAATTTTGAATAGTTATTTTCTCTAAATTTGGGTTTTATTGGGAATGTTAAGCAATAATGTAACTGAACATTAATCCAATTAATCTCAAACAAATTAAATCAATTTCAAAAATATAAAGCCTAACTATAGGATAGTTTGAGATGCTCGTTAGGTTTCCTAGCATCGTGGGCATCTTCTACTTGTCTTCCTTTGGCATCGATAATAACTCTCTCTCTTTGATCAATCACATTTGATCTTCCAAAATAAACTAATCGATTGATAGTCCTACCTTTTAAAATCTTTAGAGATAATGATCATTTACCCAAATCGATAGTATTCTTAAGGGATCTCATTTTATAGGATGTAACTATGGGGCTTTCCTTGTAGGAAACTTAACAACCCAATTTAAAATAAACCTTTACTTTTCCATGTAAGTAAGAATCTTTGGTACACATGCACCATTATCCTTATGAGTCCTTATAAGGTGATTAGGTCCATTGTAGGGTGGAGACTTTTATCTTTTAAGACAGTACATATCTCCTCAATGTCGTACCCGATCACCCTCAATAAGAACATCTACGGATATAAGTGGTGTTAAATTGCAAAAAAAAAAAGATGTATATTTTTATCCTCATTTTATTCTATATAGAATGAAGATGGAAGTATATAATTTATTCTCTAAATGAAAATTAAAAAAATTCACCACAGATTTTTTTGGCGACTCGCTGGGGATGGTTCCTCTCTCCATCTTTGGTAAATGATCATTGTCTTCAAGTATCGATTGTGGGTTTGTACTTTGGTATGAATCTGAGAATATCTTTTGTTCCATTGGCACTTAGCTTATTTAATTCTTAAGTTAAGCTAGCCAACATCTTTAGGTTTTAGGACCTCACTCCATATTGGTCTTAAAACCCCTGTTGGGTTCTCCAATGGGTAAAGATAAAAAAAATCTAAATAAAAAAGAAAACATTTAAAGACTTCCTCCTTATCATTTTTATGATAAGGAAAGGCTCATTCTAAAATAATAAAAACAAAATAAATATTTTATAAAAATCTTGCTTTTCAAAAAAAAAGCACTCTTTCAAAAAATGCACATAATAAAATATTTTACACAAAATTTTCTTAAATCATCCTCATCTAACAATTCTCATACTTGTTACATGTAGGAATCTTAAAAAATAAAACTAACAATCTTTTCTAAAAATACAAATGAACATCTTCCCTCAATCTATTTTGATGAAGATTCTATTTTCGAAAATAAAATGAACAATCATCTTTCCAAAAAATCAAAATCAAAATTAAAAATAAAACTTTCAAAAAGCACACATGAACCTTTCCATTTCAGTGTACCCACACATATTGAATGGAAGTTTAATTTTCAAACAAGCCTAAATTTTTCAAAAGCACATATGAACATCTTCATTCAATATACCCAAATTTATTGAATGAAGTTTTCATTCTCAAACAAAAATTACATCATTTGAAAATCCCACTTAAACATATCCTATATATGATTAAGTTGGAATTCCCTTTTTCAAATAAAAAGCAATAATCACACACAAAATAAAATTTTCACATTTTGTAAAAATAAGATTGACTTCCATTCTTACATACCCAAATTTGTTAAATGGAAGTCTTCTTTTCAAAAATCAAGACTTAACAGTCATATTTTCAAAATTCAAAACACATTTGAGACTTCATTTAGCATACTCAAATTTGCTAAGTGAAGTCTCCAAATTCAAAACCAAAAAATTTCAAACACATTTGGAACTTCATTTAGCATACTCAAATTTGCTAAGTGAAGTCTCCAAATTCAAAAAATTTCAAACATTTGGAACTTCATTTAGCATACTCAAATTTGCTAAGTGAAGTCTCAAATTTGAAACCAAAAATTTTCAAACACTTTTGGAACTTCACTCTTTAGCATACCAAATTTGCCAAGGAGAAGTTTCCATTTTTAAAACAAAACTAAAACATAAAATTTTTAAACACATCTTTTGGAATTTCATTTAGCATACTAAAATTTGCTAAGTGAAATCTCCATTTCGCAAAATTAAATGGAACTTCGTCTTTAGCATACCATATTTGCTAAAGTAAAGTCTCCACTTTTAATCAAAACCAAATGGAAACACATTGGGATTTCTTTAGCATACCCAAATTTGCTAGGGATCCTACTTCAAAAATCAAAATATCAAAACAAATGAAAACTTTAAGATCTTCTTAGCATACAAATTTGCTAAGAATCCTATTTTCAAAATCTTTCAAAAAATACACTTATTCTTTCACTTAGCATCTAAATTTGCTTATTGGGAATTCCAATTTTTAAAATCAACAACAATTCACAAAAGAAACAATTATTTTCAAACACTTAACTTAGCATACCCAATTTTGCTAAGTGAGTAAAATTCCAAAATATCAAATCAAAAACAAAACCAATTAACCCTTACTTTACCATGCCCAAATTTGTTAAAGGAAAGGGTCCTCAAATCAAAATCTAATTCAAACATGAACCTATGGAAGCATCTTTCTAAAAATATTTGAATCCACTTTTCAACATACCTAAATTTGTTGAAGTTGGATTCATATTCAAAAATTTCTCTTTCCAATCAAATTTCTAAATCTTCAAATCCATTTGAACCCCACTTAACACTTCCAAGATGTTGGATGTGGGTTCAAATTTTAAATTCAAATTCAAAAATTAACAAAAATAGAAATCTGATCCAAGCTCATTTCCTATATTGCAGATTTTCATTCATAATTACAACTACGCTCAATTTACATTGAATAAATCATCTCACAAGTTTGTGTTCACTTTCCCATACGGCATGCACTTGCCTTGATCAACCCTCATGATCATACCCACCTTATCCATTTGGAGGATTTGAGGGAGTGAAGATCACTGTGAGGGCACCCCCTCACCATCAATGATGTGCAGCTCATCTATCGATTACCAATTTTGATATCCCTCATTAAAGAGGAAAGTGGCGCCCCCAATTTAGCAGGATAAAGATCTGATTCGTGTTGCGAAGGGCAGCACCACTCTTGGCACTCTGGGGTTCCCTCTATCTAGATCGCCTCCCAACCTTTGAGGTTGGGTCTAGTTCACTCTAATCATCCCACCAACACGAGGAGAAATAAAAAACCGCATGATCAAGCGGTATCATACGGATTGCTGGGAGATGGAGGCCACCATGCTTGTAGATGAGGTACCCACCTCATCACCCCGCTAGTTCGATTAGTTTCATCCTCTCTAGGTTGAGAGAGATGCTAGAGGATACTTCACCTCCACCGGTTCAACACAAGCTCTCATTACTAAGCATGAGGTGGCGCCCGACCAATTTTATGTTGGCGAGCTACAATTCTCAGTCAAAGCTCAATTTGATTTAAGCTTTATCATCCCCCACAGCATGGGGAAACATCTTCGATAGGAGAGGGCCAAAGAGGCCCATACATCTGTTTATATCACTAGTAAAGAGAGGCGAAGGTTCATGTTGACAACTTCATCAATTTCAAATGCTACCCGTGTTGACCATACATAAGCATCTTATAGATGATCCATCATGTAGAGGGTGCCCCGAGAGAGTGGTGTCTCCACCATACCACTCTACCCCTATCCACCGCCATGTCATGTCAAAGATTCCGCCTCCACCAAGGCCATGAAGGCTATATCTAGGAGAAGCACTCATGGTGATCTATGAGGGATCCTACTCCATCTACATTGCCTACTATGACAAGGTTAAGCTCCCCTGCTCAACCTTCTACCCCAATGGTAGTATTGATGGAGTGGCGATCCCAAAGCATTGCCCCTTCACCAACACCAGGCCAAGACATGGAGATGGTAGAAGCTGAGTAGAGGGATGATAGCCCAACTGCACTGATGATAGTAGAACCTCCAAGGAGTGTCACCCCTTTTTGAGTTAGTGATAGTTAAGAGTGTCTCTTCGACCCATAGGATTGACTCTCTAGAAGTGAGGTCCGTGCCTCTCAATACATGAGCCAATCCATTAGCCAAAATCTTTGTGCCCATTCGATTGATCATTCAAGGAGATAGTTGCACATTATCTTGTAGAGAAGAAGGTGTATGACCTGATGAGAGATCGTTTGATCCCAATGAAGATGATTTATTGGGAGACTCTCCGTATGGTGGATTGGGGATCTCCTTAGAGCAGAGTGGAAGGTGATGAGGACCAAAAAGACACTCCACCAACACCTCGACATTAGTTAAAGTAGGATGAGCGATAGATGGATCGAGGTCTTGAGGAATTGTTATGAGTCACTTCAAAAATAAGCCCCAATTCATCCTACTATCACATTAGTCACCAGTTAGTGCATGTCTTGGACCCATAAGTCCTTACCCCTGAGCAAGGTAGCACTAGCATATATGGAAGGTAGTGGAAAGTACCTCCATAAAGAAAGACATATCCATGGTTGAGCCAAGTGAAGGAAGCGTGGCTCAAGCCCGGGAGGATCAGCCCAAAGGGTAGACCCCACGGAGGAATTGATGCAATCCAATATCCCATGGGTTTCGTGCCATCTTCCTTCAAGAGCTTTGATGGCGTGAAACAGGTAGCATATTGCACACTAGCCGATCATTGCATGGCAAAGATGCTTTGTTATGTCTCATCAGTACTAGTGGATTGCTTTGATTGGGCTAAACTTTCCAGTTTAGTAAAGACATTTTTTGAGTTGGAGCAACTCTTTATCAAGAGGTTTGCTAGAGCTCAGCAAAGGGTTATTATTGGTGATCTCATTGTAGCACAACAATACCCAGGTGAGTCCCTTGTTGACTATATTCTCCGATGGTGTAACGAAATATGAGCAGGTTGAAAGCAAAGATGCTATTGAGATTCTTCTAAAGAATATCCATGGCTCAGTCACCTTCATACTTAAGGGCTTCACTATCAAAATATTTGAGAAGCTAATCAACAAGGCAACTAGTCTACAAGGAGAGGCCAAATAGTTGCCTTTTCAAGACTAATTTCCTAAAGTAAAGCCATAGAAGGTCTATGAGAAGAAGTCAGGAATAGTGATAGTGGTAAATAAGGGAAAGCAACCAGCTAAAGATCAGTTTGAGAGACCACGACCTCAGTAGCCTTCACTTCCACATCCATTACCAAGGTAGCACCTACCTCCACAAACCAACACTAGCCTCCTCACCATACCACCGAACGACCAAGACATACCCATGCAAGTAGCCATGGTCCACCTACTCTTTTAGATAAGCAACAAATCTTATTCATTTAAGAGGGAGGTAATCAAAAGATCTTTAAGAATCTCTTAAAGCTCATTTGAGCCTAGAAGAAGTAGGCAAAAGTCAAGATCCTAACTTTTTCCCTTACCACCGTATGTTAGGCCATGTTTCAAAGGATTGCTTCACATTTAAGGATTGGCTTGAACATAGCTTCAATACTGGAGCTATAGTTATCCCAAGGAATACCTTATGGAATCCATCCACATTAGGTCCTAATTGTGATCCTTCCAAAATCAAAAGAAGGTTGGGATATTTCTTTATCCAAAACCTCTAAGATCATCCATAAGATCAAGAAACTTTCTCAAGTGCTGAGTCAACTCAAACCTCAACATCAAGGAAGGTTTGTGAGCCAACGAGAAAGAAGCTAAGAGAAAGATGTGTCACTGATGTCAGAAGATCAAACCAGACAGAGTCCAGCCTCCAACCTATAGCTTTATCACACCTCCTCCAGCCTAGTTCTTCTTCTTCTACTAGTAGAACTCTTGCTATAGGTGAGGAGGCACATTACACAAAAGAAACTTAGGGGATCACATTCATAGATGAATACCTTCTTATCAGAGACTTGGAGCACAACTGTCCCCTCTACATCACAGTGCATGATACTTGCGAGTTCTCGTGATCGGTGCAGGTGAACACAATGAGTCTAAAGACCCTGCCTATTTGAGGATCGACATCTTCACACTGAGGAGATTGGATGATGTTGAGAGATTCAATAAACAAGGTGAGCAGGTTCCATAGTGTTACCTTTGGAGATAGTGATAAAGACTAAACCAAGTTTTACATCATTGATTGGAATACTTCATTCACTGCTTTTCTCGATAGGCCTTAGATACATCAGAATAAGATGATTCCATCCTCCCTCCATCAGTGCATCAAGTTCAAAAAAGATGGGATTGAATACCATGTTAATGGATATGAAAAGTCATTTTCAGTTAGAGAGGTTGAGATTTATCAAGATGCAACCAACTATCTTCCTCAAAACACCCTTTCTCATGAACTTGGACAAAACTAAAATTCAAAAGAAAAAGAAAATGAAGAAAAGAAAAGGCAAAAGAAAAAAAGAAAATGAAAATACAAGTGAAGAAGGGAATTGAAGAAGAAATAGATCCATATCACATTCCACCTACGCTCATTCATCATATGGACATGTAGATGACTCAACCACCACCAGAGGTAGTTCCATAGGTGTAAGACCCTTAGTTGGCCAACCCAATAGAGGTCATGTTCCTAGAGCCCCTGCTATTCCCATGACTTAACTGTGTTGAGGTGAGTCTAATGTGATTAGTATACCAACCAACCTTCTCAGGTTCCATTGGAGGTGACTTTCGATCTACAGAGATGAAGACTAGGCCTCATAAAGCAAAGTAAAATTAAGTTTATGTGAAACTAATTGGGAACCTACCCTAACCTCACTTTCATCTTAAAAGTTGAAGGTTTAGAAGAAGAAGCCCCTAAGTCTCTAGTGACATGAAGCCAAAGAGATTCTTTTTGGGATCATAATGTAGAACTTAAGGAGGATACATTTAAAGAATTAATGGAATTACCATTTGACTTTTACTCGCCTTGTATTGATAATCTTATATAGAAAGGTTTAGTTCCTCCTACATGGTCCAAGCACAGGTCAGAGTACTTTAAAAATCTATGGAACAATACAAGTAGGGAAACACAATCAAGAGCATATTGGTACAAGGTGATACCATGATTAGCTAGTTGTTACCAATTATTTGAGTCGATATCTTTTCACACAATATGAACTCTTATGAGAATGTGTGTTTAGAAATCTCAGATGATCCAGATGATCTCCAAATCAAGGATGCACCTCTAGAATTTGAGGAGGAGATTCATTCAATGATTGATAAGCTTAAAGAAATCAACCAAGAAAGAAAATCCATGATACATCACCCATTCTGAATGAAGAAGAAACCAATGACTTAAGACACCATTTAAAGACTACTTTGCATGGAGAGATGCATGGATTATCTCGATGTACCCACAAGCTATCAATAGATCTTAATGCTAACCCTATCAAGCAAGCTCCGACATGCATTGAAATTCAATATTTTCAACTCAAGAAGAATGCTAGTTTCATTAGGAAGAAAAATATCCTAGAAGCTAGTGTCATCCTAGTTAAGAAGAAGAATGGCCAAATTTGCATATGCGTCGATTTTAGTGACTTAAACATGGCATGTCCTGAGAATGAGTTTCATCTTTCTATACCAGAATTAATGGTGGACATCGCCTCATCTCATGTAGTTTTCTCTTTCATGGATGGCTCATTTGGCTACAACCAAATCAAGATGTCTCTTAAAGATGAAAGAAACATTATTTCCAAACCCTGATCGAAATCTTTTGTTATAGGGTCATGCATTTCAGCCTTTAAAATGCTGGTGTGTTGACCTCATTTTTAGAATGAGCTCTCAACCCTTCCATCTTAGACATAGTATTTCTCAGACTAAGAGTTTGAAGCATAACAAAACAAAGGTGGACACTCAAGATACTTAGAAGAGCCATTGGAATAGGTCATGCCTTATGGGTGAGGAAAAGATGCCTACCCTTAGCTTGAACCATTCCTCACCTTCCTTCCTTGAAGTCATACTCCAAATCAATCTTATTTGATTTTTCTCTAAACTCAAATCAACTCCATGTGATTCAAATCCATGATTGAAATCCATGATTGAAATCTATGATTGAAATCCATGAATGAAATCCCTACTCCAAATCTTTCTTAAGTCCTTAATCTTCTCTTAAAGACTTAGCCAAAATCATGATCAAAACCAAATAAAATCCTTGAGATTTTCTCATAACTCATTTAGTCTCATATTTCATATATAAATGAAATATAAATTCAAACCAACAAACTAAACTCAAATTTAAAATCATTTCATGAAATTTTTCTAAGTCCTTTCGTTCCTTCATGGACTTAGCCAAAATCAAATCTAAATCAATTCAAATTCATGGGATTTTCTCATAACCAATTTATATTCACATATATAAATGAAATATAAATATAAATTAATCAAATCAAATTCTCAAATCAAATTCTACATCCAAAATTTTCCAAAGTCCTTTAAGTTCTCCTTCATGGACTTAGCCAAAATCATGATCAAATCAATTCAAATCCTTGATATTTTCTCATAATTCATTCATATTCTCATTTATATTTTCATATATAAATGAAATATAAATTCAAACCAACCAAACTATACTCAAAATTCAAAATCAATTCATTAAAGTTTCCTAAGTCCTTTAAGTTTTCCTTCATGGACTTAGCCAAAATCAAATCTAAATCAATTCAAATTCATGAGATTTTCTCATAACCCAGATATTCTCATATTCCATATATAAATGAAATATAAATATAAATCAATCAAATCAACCCTCAATCAAACTAGAATTTAAGTCCTTCTATGAACTTAGAAAACCATGGTCAAATCAAATCCTTGAAATTTCTCAAGTTATTGATTTATATTCACATATATAAATGAAATATAAATATAAATCAATCAAATAAAAATTCAGAAAAAAAAAAGTCCTTAAATTCCTTTAATGGACTTAGCCAAATCATGATCAAATCACATCAAATCCTTGAAATTCTCCACATTTATATTCTCATTTATATTCACATATATAAATGAAATATAAATTAAAAAATCAAACCAATTTCAAAATCAAACTCAAATCACTCAAAATCTACCTAAGCCTTTCAATTCAAAATCTTGAACCTAATCAACTTCAAATGCCAAACTTGATTTTCTTTCATGATTCAATCAACCCCACAATCCATATATAAATACAAACTTCAATCACTAAATCAAAATCCAATTCAAAAAAATGAAACCCTAAATATTCATATTCTTCCTTGAATATGAAATTATCAAATGAATCAAAACTCATTGACTTCAAACCACTAAATGGATTTATATTTCAATCATGTCCATATAAAAGTTCAATCAAACTCAAATTAAGCTTCAAGCCATTTGACCCACTTAGTTCACTTGACCCAAATGACCTAAAATCTTTATGAGCCAAATTCTAATCAACCAAAGGATTGAATCAAACCCACCTATGCCTCATCATAATCAACAATCATCAGAGATGATCAATCAACCAAATGGGTCAAACTAAGTCAAACCAAAGGGTTCACCAAGTAAACACTTAGCAAAATGAAACCCAACATAGATCCACCATAGGCCAAATTGATTGAAATCAATGATCTAAGTTCATTCATGAACTACGTGAACTCACCAAGTCAACATTTGAGTCTAACCTCCAATCTCCATGACCCAAGTTGACCCAACTTGATCTAAAAAATCAAAATATGTCAAAACATGATCTAAGCCAAATTGATTGAAACCAATAGGTCAAGTTCATTCCAAATCACTTGAACTTGACAAAGCCTTAATTGGCCAACTAACCTATCACCTAATGACCTTGAACCCAACTTGACCTAAAGGGTCATGTTAAGCCAAATTCAAACTTAACCAAAATTGATTGGAAATAAAGATAAAATCCACTATGACTAACCAAACCTAAACCTACCCTGACATAACTCAAATTGGTCAAATTAAATTAGTCAACTTGACCCATTTGACCTAAAATGAAGTCATATGAGCTAAAAAACTAAAATAAATTGAATCAAACCAAAGCCACCAAAACATTTTAATGAACTTGACAACCCTGGTTTGACCTAATGTATTTTGATGTTGACCCATTTTAACCTAAATGGGTCAACATGAGCCAAACCTTATAAAATGAACTTCAAATCCAATGAAACTTGGTAAAATCTATTTTCTCCACATATCCAAGCTATTAATATTCAAAAATCAATAAAATGACCATTCTACCTAGGTCATGGAACAAATTTTGCTCTAATCCATGGGTAAGCTGAGTATGAGGCCTTGATTGCTGGTCTAGTGTTAGTCATCACTATCAATGTCAAGAGCATCAACATCTTTAGGGATTCTCAATCGGTCATCAATCGACAGTCCTACAAGGTTCTCAAACCCAAGCTTCATCATTACCACAGCATACCATGAAGTGTTGGCCCAAATTCCTAAAGTCACCATCTAAGGTTCCTGCAGAACGAGTAGATGCTTGGCCTTGCCAAAGAATTGGCATGTAAGATGAGTCCATTTCAATAAGGGTCCAAAATAGATCAACCCTATCCCTTATTGATACTAAACTCATCGAGACTTTCTGAAGGGGAGGTTATCGCTGCCAAAATGGACAAGGAGCGGATTGAGGCAACCATTCATAAATTATTTAAACACTGGCAAACTACCTCAAGAAAAGTCACAAGCCCATCAAATAGAGAGCTCTCTTCCTTGTTGATGGCCCTGTCACCGGTCCTTGACCAAATATGGTTACGTTATTTAGACAAACACGAAGTCCATGATATTGTAACCGAGGTACATTCAGGTCTATGTGGAGCACATCAATCCAGTCTGAAAATGAAGATGAAGATCAAGTGACTTGGATACTATTGGCCTTCGATGATTACAGACTACATGGATGTAGCTAGGAGATGCCATCAGTGTCAAGTGCACGGTGTGGTCCTCCACCAACCACCCAACATTATACACCCTACATTGGCTTCATGGACATTTGAGTGTTGGGGTCTGACATTGTAGGTCCAATCAATCCACCTTCTTACAAGGGGCATTGATTCATCTTAACTGCCACCGACTACTTTTCCAATTGGGTGAAAACCATCCCACTCAGAGAGGTCACATCATGTGCTTCAATTTTAGAACCATCATATATGTTGGGTGCCTCGATGAATTATATCTAATAATGGTACTACATTCAAAAGCATAAAGATCAATAGCTTCACCAGAATACACGGTATAGATTGGAGATACTCCACCATCTACTACCTCAGAGCAAATGGCTTAGTAGAAGCATTCAATAAAACTCTCATCCAAATATTGAAAAAGGCTCTTGATGATAATAAATGATAGTAGAATGAGCGATTGGTTGAAGCCTTGTGGGCCTACCGCACCACATACCTAACTCAACTCGCCTACCCCATTTTCCTTAGTGTATGGGTCCAAGTCGCTCTACCTTTAGAAGTTCAACTCCATTGGGATAGATTGGGTAACAAGATCACTAGTGTAATGCAAAGTTATGGTCAAGAGCTTAAAGGTTTGGAGGAAAGTCACCCATGTGCCAACCTCAAGTTGTACAAGGCCAAAATGATTCAAGCTCACAACAAGTCGTTGCCCTAAGTCTTTCCAAGTAGGAGAACTTATGTTAGTCCTAAGGAGACCTATTGCTCATCAAAGATGGGAGGCAAGTTTGAACCCACTTGAGAAGGCCCCTATGTCATAGAGAAGGCCTACCAAGGAGGATCTTATCAGCTTATTGATTGTAAAGGGGAACACTCGATGCTTCCAATTAATGGGCTCTATCTAAATAAATATTACCCATGAAACAAATCATGTTTGAAAATAATCATTAATAAAAAGAACAAAAATATGATTCCATTCATCAAATCTTCTCTTCTTTCAAAGCGTTGTTTGCTTATCTTGTGAATCCCATGACGTGTCTAGGTAGGTAAGAGTCCCCTATCCCTCTTTCATAACACAAATACAATCTCCCATGCTATTAATGTAAGAGAACCCAGAGGCATCCTATTTGATTAGCAACTAAGTTAGAGAGAACCCAGCATCCTTTCTTAGTGGAATCTTTGCCATCCGTGTCACCATTTCATCAAACTAGTGTGTTTAAGGTAGGTGTAAACCCCCGAGGCATCATATTCCTTTGGCACATGCACAAAAAGAAACACAAATCTTTGCTCAACTATTTTGATGTGGGAGCAAGCCCTGTGCACTCACTCATTAGCCACTCTAGTTGGCCCATACTACCTCTAAGTATGTCACCCTAGTGGTCATTTGTTGAGGATGTGAGTCTCTTTCTTCCTAACTTGATCATTGCAAACCAACCTTGTTAGTATGGTAGCTTCACCCACCGAAGCTACCTCATGATTGACTTTATTTAAAAAGATGTGAGTCCCCATGTTTTCTTCTTGAACTAGCCATCATGCTCTCACTAGGTCAAGTATATTTGAGGTTTAGGATAAGTCTCCTAGGGGCTCCTTCCTTCTTGACTACTTTTGAGTTGATATAAGTCCCCTAGTGGCATTCACTCAGTAGTCTCCCTAGGTCAAATAGCACCTATCGAGCCCAAGATAGACTATCCCAGCAATCATTTTTGCTATAAGAGGATGTGAGTCCCCGAGCTTTCTTCCTAGATTGATTGTTGCAAATTGATGGGCACCTTAGGTTGGTTGATGTTCACTATGCTGACAGTGACACACCCGGTGGATGTACCATTCTTGACAGATATGAGTCCCCATGCTTTCTCCTTGAGTTGGACACCGAATACCTATTAGATATATGACTAGCCATGTCAACTTCTCCAAGATGTTGTATTAAGCCCTTAGTGGCCCCATCCCCTATGGACACTCTATTTGGATCACATCCTTTGCGACCCCAATTAGACACTACTCGGGTTACTTTTGGATTGGATAGTTTCCCTCTCACCCCATGGTTGGAGAATTTATTCAACAGATGTGTGGATTCTCCTTGGTTCAAATCTGATAGTCTAGGGATATAAGCTCCTTTTTAGTTTGATCCCTAAAAAACTAATAAGGTCCATGATAAAATAAACTAAACAAACAAAACAAAATAAACAAAAATTAATTCTCTTATGGATTAAGAATTCAAGCCCCCAAAATGCCCCTTTTCCCAAGCAAGCATCCTATCTTAGGCAATGTCGCCAGAACTCCTATAGAATTGTCCGACCACCTGTTGAGATAAACTCTGGTACTCAAGTCACCCAGGTCGTTCAATCTATTTTTTGCAAGTTACCAAATCATTCTCGCTGAAGATGTAAGACTATGATGCATTCTTTCTAGCATGATTATCATAAACCAACGGCAGCCTAGTCGAAGATTTGTTGCCCAAAGTAACCATCACCCCAATGGTCTTTCTAATGAAAGATGTGAGCCCCCAGCTTTCTTCCTTGAATTGATCATCAAACCTAAAGGCACTCCTTGGTTGGATAGTTCTCCCATGGTTAGATGTACTCTTTGGTTCAAGAAACTGAGATAGGTCTAGGCTTCTATAAGCTCCTCCTCAGTCTGATCCATTGCAAACTAATGAAACCCATCAAAATAAATAAAACTAAAAATGAAAATCAATCTTGACTATCCTTGAGCTGATTTAAGTCCCCCAGTGGCATTCACTCAATTGACAGTCCTAAGTTAGGTTCGATTTGTTTTCCAAAATAGCCGATCACCCCAGTGGCTCCTTATTTCTAAAAGATGTGAGTCCCCAAGCTTTCTTCTTAAGACCCATTGCAAACCAAAGGCACCCTTTAGCTGGATAGTTCACCCATCACTAGAAGCTACTCCCTTGGTTCAAATCTGATAGGTCTAGCCCCATAAGATCCCCACCATCCATCACAAACCAATGGAATCCATCAAAATAAACAAAACTAAAAATGAAAATCAATTTTGACTATCCTTGAGCTGATTGAAGACCCCCAAAGCATTCACTCAATAGTCAAGTCGTTGATTTATTTCCCAAAGTAATATCACCCCGGTTCCTTGTTTCTAGAAGATGTGAGTCCCCATGCTTTCTTCTTAAGACTTGGCCACAAAACCAAAGGCACCCTTTGGTTGGATAGTTCTCCCATCTGGCCGGTAGACTACTCTTGGTTCAAGAAATCAGATAAGTCTAGGCTGATATAAGCTCCTTCTAAGTTTTATCCATCGCAAACCAACAGAATCCATCAAAATAAACAAAACTAAAAAAATGAAATTAATCTTTAACTATTCTTGAGCTGATTTAAGTCCCCTAGTGGCATTCACTCAATAGCCCCTAGTCGATTTGTTGCCAGTAACCCCACCCTGGTTCCTTATTTCTGATGTGAGTCACGCTTTCTTCTATAACTAGCCATTGAAACCAAAGGCACCCCTTTGGTTGGATAGTCCTACCTTGTGGTTGGTAGAATACTCCCTTTGGATTGGTAAATCTGAGTTAAGTTTAGGCCTCCATGGCCCCTATTCAGTACAGTTCATAGCAAACGAATGGAATCCATCATAATCTAAAAAAAACAAATCTAAAAATGAAATTAATCTTGACTATCTTTGATTTGATCTAAGTCCCCAACATTCACTCAATCTCTAGTTGGGTTCAATATGTTGTCTCAATATCCCAAAGAATGGTCTCTTACTGAGGATGTAAGTCTGCTTTCTTCTTAATACAAACATGCACCTCTTGGTTGGTCCTACATGTTTAGTAGACTACCCCTTTGGATTGGTAACTGAATCTTAGCCCTGGGTTCTACTCACAGATCCATCACAAACTTATAGGGTTCATCTCAAAATCCAAATCTAAAAATTGAAACAAATGAAACCCCTTCCCTAGTGGAAATTTCTCCTCAGTGAGACCTCAAATCAAATCAAATAACTCATCCCCTTTGTGGATGATTTGAACCAACTTCCCTAGTGAAGGTTCACACCCTATCTCTTAGTGGATTCCTCCCCTCTCTTATGTCCTTGACATAAGTAAATCCACATTACACTAAGCTTTGGATTCTTTCTACACCTTGGGTTAAACATAGATTATTTCTATTAGTGCTTGTGATCTTTTGGTGTTGTTGATCTCAACAATATGTGGTGTTCCACACCACACCTATTGTGCCCTTGTTGACCTCATTTTAGAATGAGCTCTCAACCCCATCTTAAGACATAGGACTTCACTTAGACTTTAAGAGTTTTAATCACAAGACACATCTAGTGATTAGGTACACTCAACCTAGCCCTAGACTTAGAAGAGAACCATGGAATAGGTCATGCCTTGGTGTAGGAAAATTTGCCTACCCTTAGCTTGAACCATTTGTCACCTTCCTTCTTTCAAGTCAAACTCCAAATCAATCTTATTTGATTTTTCTCTAAACTCAAATCAACTCCATGTGATTGAAATCCAAGATTGAAATCTATGAATGAAATCCCTACGCCAAATCCTTCTTAAGTCCTTAATTTTCTCTTAAGGACTTAGCCAAAATCATGATCAAAACCAAATCAAATCCTTGAGATTTTCTCATAATTCATTTATATTCTCATTTATATTTCATATATAAATGAAATATAAATTCAAACCAACCAAACTAAACTCAAAAATTAAAATCATTTCATGAAATTTTCCTAAGTCCTTTAAGTTTTCCCTCATGGACTTAGCCAAAATCAAATCTAAATCAATTCAAATTCATGATTTTCATAACCATTTATATTCTCATTTATATTCATATATAAATGAAATATAAATATAAATCAATCAAATCAAATCTCAAATCAAATTCCAAATCTAAAATTTTCCTAAGTCCTTAAATTCTCTTCATGGACTTAGCCAAAATCATGATCAAATCAATTCAAATCTTGAAATTTTCTCATAATCATTTTATATTCTCATTTATATTCACATATATAAATGAAATATAAATATAAATCAAATCAAATTCAAAATTCAAGCTTCAAACACCAAAATTTCCTAAGTCCTTAAATTCCTTTAATGGACTTAGCTAAATCATGATCAAATCACTTCAAATCCTTGAAATTTTCATGATCCATTTATATTCTCATTTATATTCACATATATAAATGAAATATAAATTCAAACAATCAAAACCAATTCCAAAATCAAACTCAAATCCACTCAAAATCCAACCTAAGCCTTTCAGTCAAAAAATCTTGAACTTAGCTAAATCAACTTCAAATCAAGCCAAACTCTTGATTTTCCTTCATGATTCAATCAACCCTACAATCATGATTCCATATATAAATACAAACTTCAATCACCAAATCAAAATCCAATTCAAAATCAAACCCCAAATCTCTTCATATTCTTCCTTTGAATATGAAATTGTCAAATGAATCAAAACCCATTTGACTTCAAACCACTTGCAAATGGATTTATATTTCAATCATAAGTCCATATACAAGTTCAATCAAACTCAAATCAAGCTTTGACCAAGCCATTTGACCCACTTAGGCTCACTTGACCCAAAGTGACCTAAAGTACCCTTATGAGCCAAATTCTAATCCTAACCAAATTGATTGAATCAAACTCACCTATATCTCATCATGATCAACAATCATCATGGGCTGATCAATCAATCAAATTGGGTCAAACCAAGTCAAACCTATAAGTCAACACTTAGCCAAAATGAAACCCAATTTAGCCAAAATCCACCATAGGCCAAATTGATTGAAACCATTGATCTAAGTTCATTCATGAACTATGTTTGAACCTGCCAAGTCAACATTTGAGCCTAACCTATCCCAATTGGCCACTTGACCCAAGTTGACCCAACTTGACCTAAAAAAGTTAAAATGTGTCAAAACTTGATCTAAGCCAAATTGATTGAAACCAATGGGTCAAGTTCATTCCAAATCACTTGTTGAACTTGACCAAAGCCTCACTTGGCCAACTAGACCTAACCTAGCCCAATTGACCTTGAACCCAACTTGACCTAAAGGGGTCATGTTGAGCCAAATTCAAACTTAACCAAAATTGATTGGAAATAAAGATACCAATCCACTCCATATGACTAACCAAACCTAAACCTCTCATGACCTAGCTCAAATAGGTCAAATGGGTCAAATTGGTCAACTTGACCCATTTGACCTAAATGAAGTCATATGAGCCAAATTCAAAACTAAACCGAATTGAATCAAACCAAAGCCACCAAAAAATTTCAAATGGTCATATGAACTGACCCAACCCTTGGTTTGACCAATTTGACCAATTGGTCAACTTGACCCAAGTTGACCCATTTTGACCTAAATGGGTCAACATGAGCCAAACCATCAAATGAACCCAAATCCAATGAAACTTTTCTCCACATACCCAACATATTCAAATTCAAAAAATTAGCAAAATGACCATTCTACCCTAGCCATAGAACAAATTATTGGTCTAATCCATAGGTAATTTGGTCAAGCCCTCTTCATATCAACTTGATACCTTCCTAATAGGTCAAGTGGAGAGTGGTGCAATTTAATGGGTTTGGGTCAAATGGACCCAAGGCAAACTAACAACTCAAATTGGCCAATTTGAAAACCTCCACTTGATTTGAAGCACATGGGAGGTTACCAATCCACTCTAGAGCTCAAACCGACCATGTGCCAACTTCAAACATCCCAAATAACCCCTTCCATATGGTCAATTGGATCAAAATGGCAACTCAAGCTTCGACCGTCTGATTGTCATAGGGGGAGATATACTCCCCCTAATTTCATTTGAATTCAACGCCCTCATTATCGATTGAGTCCTAGAGAGTGTTAAGATCCATCAGAGAGCATTCCTAAGATTCCTAGGAGGGAATTGAAATCAAGCTTTCTCAATTTTTCATCCTTTTAAAATAGGGGACCTCAACTCATTTCCTAACTTCTTCCACACTACATTCTACTACAATTGCCTTTGCACACTCCCTCAGAGGATCAAATCAAGCATTCTAGGTTCCAAATCAACCCCAAGGCTTGAAACTTTCAATAGGGCTTCATCTCCACTAAACGAAGCTACCTCATTGAACTTGAGCCCCAGTGAGGTATGAAATTTTTTGACCACTAGGCTTAGGAGATGTTGGTCCTTTATGAAATAAATTATTAAGGCATGAGAATTCTATTATTGGATAGGCTTGTCATTGGCATAAGATGGTGTGGCTAAAGTTTTATTCTAATCTGAGCTCAATCGAGCTCGGATCTTCCCTTAGATCATGTATGGTCTCCATTGATCCTCAAGGAAGAATTGGGGTAATCCCGGCCATGCATCCGAGTGTTTTGGATGAACGGCCAAGATTAAACACATGTTTTATAAATCATTTATCTCTTTTAAAACCACAGGGTGATCCTTGACCGTTCAATCCTTGATCGAATGGAAGGGATCAAACTGCATCCCGCCACCACACCACCTCTATGATGTGATGTTTAAGTAACCCCCTCATAGGGCGATGCATGTAAAACATGTAACCACCACATGTGTGTTGTGAGCTAAAGGATTAGTTAGGAATTTAATTAATTTTAATTAATCCCCTAAGCTTCAAAAATTCATATCTCCCTCAATAAAAATCAAAAAATTAAGAGTAAATTTCAATGGAAATATAATTTAATCTAGAATATTCTAAAAATGTTTTTAATGGATTTTGAATTATATTTTTCTTTGCTTTTGGGTTTTAATAGAAATTTTATTTTGCTAATTATCCCTTAATTAATCCTCTGATTAATCCTAAACTTCTTTAGTATGTTTTGGGATGACTCCCTAATTTTCTTGGGATTTATTGCTTAATTGGGAGAATTGCAAATGTATTTCCTAATTACTCTTAATGTAATTAAGATAATGTGGTGTTTTAATCCTTATTAAGGTTGATTATGGTTAGATCTAGTGAATAGGAGGCTTAGGGAATAATTTTGGGGTATTTCCCTAAGCTATTCCTAAACCCCTTTTCTTTCCTTAATCCTCCCTTAATTAAGGGTTAATTCATTAATTACTCTCCTAATTAATTTCTAAAAATTCTAAAACCTTTGAGAACTTAATTAATCTACTTTGGGTAGATGCTTAGGTGTTCAAGAGCCTTAGTTTAATTAAAAAAATCAAAACCCAACTCATGTGTGAGGGGTGTTTTGAAATTACTTAAGTTAAACCCCTTAGCTTAATTAATCATGAGCCAAATTAAATTAGCCCTTTTCTTCCTAGGTGCATTGCAAATTTAAATTCCTTGTGAGTTTTATGTCATCTCATTGGCTCATAATTACTTGGTTAACTATGGTGTAGGTAAGGGTTAATTAACTTGTTTAATTCATACCTTAACCTAAAAAGATTTAAAATGATTCTAATCGTCTAAAAATTAAACAAAAATGTCAAACACATGTGAAAATGGGTTAGGAACAGCAAACTCAACCCACATTTTTAAAAGTAAAATCAAATTCAAAATCAAACAAAAATCACATTTAATAAACTTCGATTTATTTTAAGCTTTCTTATTTCATAAGATTATCTTTATGATTTAATTAATGAATGTGTTTACATGCTTTCATTCTTTAACATGTTTTTTGTATGTCATGTGGTTGCATCCATATTTTTCAAAATTCAAATTTAAAATAAAATGTTTACTTTATGTCAAATTTGCATGTGTTGGCTAAAGTAAGAATATGAGCTATTATCACTATTAAATCCAAATTATTTTCAAAATATATGAATTAATTATCAAAATTGAAAGTGTGCTACTTATATTTTAATTATAATCTTGCATGTGAGTAAGATATAAAGAGGTGCTTAGTATAAGTTTTCCTTCTCTTCTCTTTTAGTATAGTTTTGAATAAGATTTGGTTAGATGTATGATTCATTTGAAAAGAACCTAACACTTAGCTAATTCCATATCCTATTCATTCCTAGACTATTACTTAAAAAGGGTACCTATTCTTTCACATATAAATTGCATAAACAAAATGAATCAATTAACACAACTTTTGCATTCTTTCTTTTTCCATTCATTTCTTTTGTACACATTATTTGTATTTAAGGAAAGAGGTATATTAGTCTGGACAACACCGAGGTTGTGAGGCTTTAAGTATCCCAAAGTAGGTCTTGTACCTTACACATCTGGTCAACAATGGTACTGTACTCACTTATGCCTTTCTTACTTTCATGTGTGCATGTGAAAATTGGATAAGAAATTCCATTTCTACTTAATGAAAATCATACATCTTAAACTTCCAAATTTCCTTAAATGAATTACTTAGCATGTATCATAAAGTGTGTTAAATATTCTCATTTTATGTATAGATATGCTTAGGACTCATTCATATGCATGTTATACATGTTGGGAATGAATTTGGTTCACTTTATTTAATCTTCAAATGCTTTCTTTTTGAATAGGTTTGTTTAGAGTTTATCTAAACTTAGGATTAATTAAAACATATAATCAAAATAAAACATGAGAATCTACTTAGAAATTACTTAGGTTTGGGAAGGAAGTTCTCTTCTCTTTCCCTTTATAACTTAGTAATTAATTAGGATTCACTTAAACCTAATCAAAACATGAAATAAAATCAACCCAAAATCACTTAAATGAACCCCCCCTCCCTCTCAAAGTTGAATATGCTTCACACTTAGAAAATTCTAACTTAAAGCCATAGCTAAGCATACCACACAAACCTTCAAAGCACATACATTAGGCTAAGTCACCACTTCTAGCTTTAGGTTAGGGTGGTGCATGGTTTGATGTTTTTTTTATTTTATGATATATGTTTTGGACCAGATGTTAAGATGTATGCTCATAGAATGAATGGTAGGGTGATCTTAGTCTAACCATTCTTTTTTATAGGAGATTATGCTTAAGGGGTGCTGTAATAAATAAAAATATAAATGCTTTTACTTGCAGGTGTTATACCCCTAAGCATAATCCAATAGACTAGGTGGACTTAGTCACCCATGTGTGGGGTGATAAGTCCAATATACATGCTTGGGATTTTGTGGTTTGTTTAGCTAACCTTTATTTTGCAGGTGTTAGCTAGATTTACTTTTCTTTTTTATATAAATTTTGCAATTAGGATTTTGGAATGATTGTTATGGGATTAGGATGAGCATTGGTCATAAGATTTCATCTTATGCACCATGTGAAGCCTTGGAGCATCCACCTTCTATTCAAAAGAAAGAAGAAAGAAGAAAGAAGAAGAAAAGAAGAAAAAAGAAGAAGAAGAATGAAGAAATTTGAAGACCCCATAACAATGAATTCCTTGCTTAATTATAATTCAATTCATTTGTAATTTGGTTGTATAAGGGTAGAGCTCACTAATTTATTTTAGGTTTGTTGGTGCGACCATAAATGGCCTCTTATTCTTTTTGTGATTAGCTTTATAAATTGATTGATGATTTGTTTAGCTTTTGCATTAAGTGGCATCTTTTCCTAGTTTCTTCCTTGCTTTATGTATGGCTGTGGATTAGGATTAGAAAGAAAAATAAATCTTTTACCAAATCTAACAACTCAAAACTAAAAATAAAGAGCTCATAACCTCACCTAAAGCTTAGGATTAAAATCAAAATAAAAGAATTAGCAACCCCTTATCTGGATGAGTATTTCTTTTATAATATCATGCACAAATGCATCTTGCTTCACTCTTGATTGAAAACTTACCTTTCACGATTTGGAGCCAATAACATTTCTCATGCATTAAGCATCAATCCTCAAAATGATTGTCCAAAATTAAAATAAAATGAAATTTGAATTGCATTATATTTAGGTCATTTTGAAGCATGTCCTTACATGATCTAGTCTCTTTAGAGTGATTTTTGGACTTAGTCTCTTCTAAATAAATAACAACCTAGCTATCTTGCATATGACTTGCCTACATGTATTTAAATTTAGGAGGAGTTAGTTGGTGGGATTGTAAGTCCAAGTGTGGTTTGTCCGCTCTTGAGGAGGCAAACAAAATACCCATTTTTGCCTTAGATTTAGGTTGTACTTTCGGCCCTCTCCAAAGCTCCTTAGATTTAGGTTCTGAGGTTGCTTCTCCCCTTTCTGGACCATAAGCTTAAATCCTCAACTCTTAGGCATTTCTATAATCTTGTGTTATGGAATCTTAAGTCCTAAATTTCTAATGAAAAATGCAACTCAAACAAATTAAATCAATTTCAAAAATATAAAGCCCAATCATATGATAGTTTGAGATGCTCGCTAGGTTTCTTAGCATCATGAACATCTCCTACTTATCTTTCTTTTGGCTTTGATAATAACTCCCTCTCTTTGATCAATTTGATCTTCAAAAATGAACCAATCGATTGATAGTCCTTTCCTATTGAAATCTTTGAAGACAACGATCATTTACTTTAATCGAGAGTATTCCTAAGGGATCTCATCCCTTAAGATGTAATTAACTATGGGGGCTTGCCCCTGTAGGGAACTTAATGAACCCAGTTTAAAATAAACTCTGCTTTACTTTTCGATGTAAAGTAGAGAAAGAATCTCTGGTACATATGTAGACTCATTGTCCTTAGGAGTCCTTATTGAGGTGATTAGGTCCATTAAAGGGTAGTGACTTCTATCTCTCAAGATAGTATACTATTCCTTCATGATGTACCTGATCACCTAAATAAGCATATCTATGGATCTGCATGGCATCCTAACCAACAGGCATAATATTTCTATTTTCATTTATCCTTTTCAAAAAGGATTGATGAAGGTGGGAATATTTTCACCACATCGAACTACATACCAATGGGCCTTGACTCAGATCTTCAATGAACTCATCCATCATCAGGTTGAGTGCTACATTGATGATCTAGTAGTCAAGAGCAGAGAAAAGGAAGACCACCACTTTGACTTGAGAGTAATTTTTGAATGGTTAAGATAATATAACCTCAAAATGAATCCTTTGAAGTGTGCATTTAGAGTAGCTTCAGAGAAAGCTGAGGAATAGAAATAGATCCTGAAAAGATTAAAACTATCTTAGAAATTTCACCTCCTAAAAGCTTGACACAACTCATACCATTCCAAGGATGGTTGGCATATCTAACATGCTTTATTTCCAACCTATTACGGAGATACAAGCCATTTTTAGCACTTATCAAAAAGGATGCCAAGTTCAAGTGGGATGACAAGTGTCAGCATGCCTTTGAAGACATCAAGCAATATTTGGTGAACGCCGGTTCAAGCCCCTATCAGGCATCATTCTCTACACTCTGCATTGGATGACTCTCTGGCCATTAGCCCAAGCCAATGATGAAAGGAAGGAGAACGCACTCTACTACCTCAGCCATCATCTGATTTCTACTGAAGTAAACTATCCACCTATTGAGAAACATTGCTTAGCTTTAATCTTTGCTTCACAAAAGTTATAGCACTATATGCTTTCTCATAAGATGAACTTGATCTCCAGAACCAATCCACTACATTATCTCATGACACAGCCAATTTTATCCAGATGTTTGGCACGATGGTCTATGATTCTCTCATAATTTAATATCATATTTGTACCCCTTCGTGTGGTAAAAGGACAAGCACTAGCAAATTTCTTAGCGACACCCACTTCGTTGATTCTCGCTTAGTGGATCTCACGATGAACAAATCATGAACAGGGGAGGTCGACTAATGGGAGATATAGTTTGATGGTGCAGCTTCTTTTCATAAAGGGGAAGCACCACGATCTATTCTTCCAGGAAAGATAAGGGTAGGAATAGTCCTCCTAACTCCAGACCGTAATGTGATGAGATTCTAATACTATCTTTCCAACCCCTGCACCAATAACGAAGCTGAGTATGAGGTTTTGATTATCGGTCTGGAGTTAACCATCACTATCAGTGTCAAGAGCATCAACATCTTTGGGGATTCTCAGTTGGTCATCAACCAGATTGTCGGGTCCTACAAGGTTCTCAAACCCAAGCTTCATCATTACCACAAGTATACCATGAAGTTATTGACCCAAATTCCTGAAGTAACCATCTACAAGGTTCCCCAAGTAGAGAATGTAGTAGCAGATATTTTGGCCAAACTTGTCAAAGAATTGGAATATCCGGAAGATGAGTCAATTTTAATAAGGGTCCAAAATAGACAAGTCATATCCCTTATTCATGTTGAACTCATCGAGAGACTTTCTCTTGAAGGGGAGGTTGTCATTGCCAAAATGGACAAGGAGTTGGATTGGAGCGCTCATAGATTATTTGAACACAAACTACCTCAAAAAAGTCACAAGCCCATCGTGAAACAGAGCTCTTTTATGCTCTGATGGCACAGCGATCCTTTGACCAAATATGGTTATGTTATTTAGACAAACACAAAGCCCATGGCATTATAACCGAGGTACACTTAGGTCTATGCGGAGCACATCAATCTAGTCCAAAGATGAAGATGAAGATCAGGAGACTAGGATACTACTGGCCTTCAATGATTACAGACTGCATGGATGTAGCTAGGAGATGCCATTAGTGTTAGGTACATAGTGTGGTCCTCCATCAACCACCCAACATTCTACACCCTACATTATCCTCATGGCCATTCGAATGTTGGGGTCTCTTTGGTCGATCGATCCTCCTTCTTCCAAGGACATCGATTCATCACCACATTACTTTTCCAAGTGAGCAATCCCTCAGAGATCCATTTCAGCTTTTGAGAACCATATCATATATAGGTTTGGGGTGCCTCTACAAATTATATTCAATAATGGTACTGCATTTAATAGCACCAAGATCAATGACTTTCCAAGACACATATAGGTTGGAGATACGCCATCTACTACCCGAAAATGGCTTGGTATTCAAAACTCTCCATATACTAAAGAAGACTTTTGATAAGAACAAAAGCGATTGGAACCGGTTGTTTGAAGCCTTATGCTCAGAATACATCTGACTCAACTCAATCTATTGTCCTTGTATGGGTCCGAAGCTATTCTACCTTTAGAAGTTCAACTCCTGTCACTAAGGATAGAATTAGGTAGCAAGATCACTATAGAGCATAATACAAAGTTGTGGTTAGAAAAGCTCAAAGGTTTGGAGGAGAGTCGCCTACTGCATAATCGAGTTGTAAAGCCAAAATGATTCAAACTCACAAGCTGGTCCCAGGTCTTTCAGTATGAGAACTTGTGTTAGTCCTAAGGAGACCAATTGTTGCCCATCAAAGATGGGGAGGAGTTTGAACCCACTTGAAGGCCCATGTCATAGAGAAGGCCTACCAAGGAGGATCTTATCGACTTATTATAAAGGAGGACAATTCTTTCAATTAATGGGCTCTATCTAAAGAAATATTACCCATGAAATAAATCATGTTTGAAAAAATTTATTAATAAAAAGAACAAAATCAGATTCCATTCATCAAATCTTCTCTTCTTTCGAAGCATTGTTTGCTTATCTTGTGAATCCTCCAAGTGTTTAGGGTAGGTGTAAGAGTCCCCTAGTGGCATCCTATCCCTCTTTCATAACACAAACACAATCTCCCGATGCTATTAGAATAGGTGTGAGAGAACCCAAGAGGCATCTTATTTGATTAAGCGTAACTAAGATAGGTGTGAGAGAACCCAAGCGGCATCCTTTCTTATTGGGAATCCTGTTTGCCATCCATGGCACCACTTCATCAAATCCCCTAGTATGTTTAAGGTAGGTGTAAGAGTCCTCCAGAGGTGTCCTATTCTTTTTAACACATGCATAACAACAAACACAAATCTTTTATCTCGAGCTATTTTTAGAATGAGTTCTCAACCCCTCCATCTTAGACCTAGGATTCCCCTTAGACTTTAAGAGATCTTTAGTCTTAAGACACATCTAGTGATTAGGTGGACACTCAACCTAACCCTAAAGACTTAGAAGAAGTTAGCCATAGGGGTAGGTCATGCCTTAGAGGTGTTAGGAAAATTTGCCCCCTTTGGACCACTTTCTACTTCCTTCCTTCAAGTCAAACTCCAAATCAAATCAGCATCAAATTTAAAAAAATTCTAGCCTAATTGATTTTCTCCAAATTCAAATCAATGCCATATGATTGAAATACATGATTGACACACATATTTGAAATCCATGATTGAAATTTCAAATTCCAAATATTTCCTAAATCCTTAATCCTCTCTTAAGGACATAGCCTAAAAATCATCTTCAAATCAATTCAAATTCATGAAATTTTCTCATAACTCATTCATATTCTCATTTATATCCACATATATAAATGAAATATAAATTCAAATCAATCAAATCAAATCCAAAATTTAAACTCCTAATTCAAAATCTTTTCTAAGTCCTTAATTCCCTCTTAAGGACTTAGCCAAAATCATGTTCAAATCAATTCAAACTCATGAAACTTTCTCATAACTCATTTATGTTTCCATTTATATTCACATATATAAATGAAATATAAATTCAAATCAATCAAACTAAACCCAAAAAATCAAATCCAAACTCCAAATCTTTCTTAAGTCTTTCAATCCTCTCTTAAAGAGTTAGCCTAGATCATCATCAAATCACTTCAAATATTTGAAATTTTCTCATAATCCATTTATATTCTCATTTATATTCATATATAAATAAAATATAAATTCAAACAATCAAAAGCCACTTCCAAAATCAAACTCAAACTCATTTAAAATCCAACCTAAACTTTTCAAGTCAAAATCTTGAACTTAAATCAACTTCAAATCAAGCCAAACTCTTGATTTTCCTTCATGATTCAATCAATCCTTCAATCATGAATCCAAATATAAATACAAACTTCAATCACTTAATCAAAACCCAATTCAAAATCGCCAAAATCCAAAACTTTGAACTTGAAATTATCAAAGATCAAATTTGTTCATAAACTCACACTATTGATATAAATTTCATCTTCAATCAATTGAACATTATTTTGAGATTTGATATCTTCAAACCATTTGACTTTAAACCCAAATGGATTTATATTTCAATCATTTGTCCGTATACAAGTTTAATCAAACTCAAATCAAGCTTTGACCAAGCCATTTGACCCACTTAAGCTCACTTGACCCAAAGTGACCTAAAGTACCTTTTATGAGTCAAATTCTAATCCTAATCAAATTGTATTGAATCAAACTCACCTAAGCCTCTCATCATGATCAACAATCATCATGAGATGATCAATCACTCAAATTGGGTCAAACAAGTCAAACTAAGGGTTGGAGTCAACACTTAGCCAAAATGAAACCCAACATAGCCAAAATCTACTATAGGCCAAATTGATTGAAACCAATGATCTAAGTTCATTCATGACCAATGTTTGAACTTAACCAAGTCAACATTTGAGCCTAACCTAGCCCAATTGGCCACTTGACCCAAGTTGACCCAACTTGACCTAAAATTCAAAATGTCAAAACTTGATCTAAGCCAAATTGATTGAAACCAATGGGTCAAGTTCATTCCAAATCACTTATTGAACTTGAAAGCCTCAATTGGCTAGACCTAACGCCCAATTGACCTTGAACCCAACTTGACCTAAAGGGTCATATTGAGCCAAATTCAAACTTAACCAAAATTGATTGGAAAAAAGATACCAATCCACTTTATATGACTAACCAAACCTAAATCTACCCATGACCTAGCTCAAATTGGTCAATTGAGTCAATTTGGTCAACTTAACCCATTTGACCTAATGAAGTCATATGAACCAAATTCAAACCTAAACCAAGTTGAATCAAACTAAAGCCACTAAAACATTTCAAATGGTCATATGAACTTGACCCAACCTTTGGTTTGACCCAATTTGACCAATTGGTCAACTTGACCCAAGTTGACCCATTTTGACCTAAATGGGTCAACATGAGCCAAACCATACCAAATGAACTCCAAATCCAATGAAACTTGGCCAAACCAATTTTCTCAACATACCCAACATATCCAAATTCAAAAATCAGCCAAATGACTATTTTTCCCCTAGGCCATAGAACAAATTTTGGCCAATTCTACTTGGAATTTGGTCAAACCCTCTTCATACCTACTTGATACTCTCCTAATAGGTCAAGTGAACACTAGGGAGGGTGGTGCACCCAACCCAATGGGTTTGGGTCAGCCCAACTTGACCCAATGGCCAAACTGACCACTCCCCTTGAAATGGCCACATGGGAATTATGCCTCCACTTGTTTTAAGCACATGGGAAGTTCATATTCCCACTCCTCTGGCCAAATCAAATTCAAGGATGCCCTAAATGGCCTAACCAACTCATTGCATGAGCTTAATTGGATTAAAATGGCATGGCAAGCTTCGACCATCTGATTGCTAAAGGGGGAGATATACTCCCCCTAATCTTTTTGAAAATTAATAGAGCCATAGTCGACTGAAGTTTAGAGAGTCATAGGATCCATTTGCAAGTGATCCTAAGCTTCCAAGAGGGAGATTAAAATTTCCATTTCTCAATTTTCATCATTTGAAAACAAGGGATGTCCATTGCATTATAGACTTTCTCCACACTCAAACTCCACTCAATTCCCTCCTCAAGCTTCATCAGAGGACCAAGTCGAGTGCACCCAAGCTCTCTTCCAAGTTTATGAAGCAAGGGGCAAACCAATTTAATCAAAATTGAGCTCAAGCTAAGGAGGAGGTGACCCATAAGAATATCCACTCAACCTCAACCCCTCAAACTTTCACCAAAGCTTCATCTCAACCAGACGAAGCTTCTCCAAGAGAATCGAGCACTGGTGATCACCTCCAGTGAGGTATGCCATTTTTTGATCACTAAACTCAATGTGGTGTAGAGCTTTATGAAAGAAATATTAATGGCATAAAATCTTGACCGCTAGAAGAGATCTAGGATACATGTTAATGGTGTAGGTTAAGTTTCATCCCAATCTGAGCACAATCGAGCTCGGATCAAGGCTTAAAACATGGATGGTCTCCATGGTTCATAGGCGTTTGCAAGGAAGGATGTCTGGCAGTCCATTGGTGCATTTTAGATGGACAGCCAAGATTAAAACATGCTCTATATCCTATTATATCCCCTTTGATATGCGGCTTTAATCTCAATCATCCGATCCTTGATCGACATGAGGAAAAGCACATGCGTATATGCGGTGTTATGATGACATTTAATATCCAATGGGAAGGTGCTGCGTGTAAAGGGATGTCACGTCAACTCATGTGTGGCACGCCATAGGGATTAAGGATATAATTAGGATTTATTTAATTCTAATTAATTACTTAAATTTCTAAAATTTATATCTCAACCTAGAAAAATTAGAAAATTATAAAATAAATGGCATTAGAAAGATAATTGAACATAAAATATTCTAAAATTGATTTTGATTAATTTTGAATACTTCTTTTCTCTGAATTTGGGTTTTCTTGGAAATCTTAATTTACTAATTACCCTTTAATTAATCCACTAATTATCCCCAAACTTCTTGAGTATATTTTGGGGGATGACTTCTACCTCCCCTAATTTTCTTAGGATTTATTGGTGGTTTAATTGAGAAAATTTTTAATTCATATCCTAATTATTCCCTTAATGTAATTAAGAATAATTAAAGGTTTGATTAGTGGTTTAATCCTTTGTTAAAGTTGATTAAGGTTTGTTTCAATGAATAGAAGGTTTAGGGAATAATTTTGGGGCATTTCCCTTAAGCTATTCCTTAAACCCTCTTTTTTGTCTTCATCCTCTATTAATTAAGGGTTAATTCACTAATTACCCTCTTAATTAATTTATTAAAATTCTAATACTTTTCAGAACTCAATTAATTTACTTAGGGTAGATGCTTTGGGTGTTCAAGAGCCTAAATTCAATTAAAAAAATCAAAATTCAACTCATATGTGTGAGGGGTGTTTTGAAATTACTTAAGTTAAACCCCTTAGCTTAATTAATCATTAATCATGAGCCAAATTGCATTAGGCCCTTTTCTAGGTGCATTGCAAATTTAAATTCCTTAGGTTTTATCATCTCATTGGCTCATAATTATTTGATTAACTATGCTAAGGTGGTGTAGGTAAGGGGTAATTAAAATGCTTAATTCATACCTTAACCTAATCAAAATATAAAATGAATCTAATCATCTAAAAATTGAACAAAAATATCAAACACATATGGGAATGGGTTAGGAATAGAAAACTCACTTCACATTTTCAAAATTAAATTAAATTAAAAATCAAACAAAAATTATATTAAATAAACTTTGATTTGTTTTAAACTTTCTTATTTCATAAGATTGTCTTTAGGAATTAATTAAAGTGAATGTGTTTACATGCTTTCATTGCTTTAGTTCTTCCCAAACATGCTAAATATGTGTGTCATATGATTTCATGCATTCATGCTTTTCAAAAATCAAAGTTAAAATGAAAATGTTTCCTTTATGTCAAATTTCATGTATTGGCTAAAGTAAGAATATGAGTGACTATTATCATTATTAAATCCAAATTATTTTTAAAAATATGTGAATCAATTATCAAAACTAAAAGTGTGTTACTCATATCTTACTTATAAGCATGTATGTGAGTAAAATATAAGGATGTGCTTAGTGTAGGTTTTCCTTCTCCTCTCTTTTACTATAGTTTTGAATAGGATTTGGCAAAGTATGTAGTTCATTTGAAAAGAACCTAACACTTGCCTAATTACATATTCTATTCATTCATATACTATCACTTAAGATGGATACCTCTACTTGTACATATAAATTGTATAAACAAAAATAAATTAACCAATATAAACTTTTGCATTCTTTCTTTTCCATTCATTTCTTTTGTACACATGCTTGTATTTAAGAAAAGTGGTATATTAGTCTAGACAACCCTAGGGTTGTGAGGCTTTAAGTAGCCCTAAGTAGGTCTTGTACCTTACACCCCTGATTAACAATAGTGTCATAATCACTTATGCCTTTCATACATTCATATGTGCATGTGAAAATTGGATAAGAAACCCCTTTTGCTGCTTAATGAAAATCATGCATCACAAACATTCAAATTTTCTTAAATGAATTACTTAGCATGCATCATAAAGTGTGCTAAACATTCCCATTTGTATGTATAGATATGTTTAGGACTCATTCATATGCATGTTATACATGTTGGGAAAGAAATGAAGTGATGTATGTTTTTTATGAATTTAGTTACTCTTAATCTTAAAATGCCTTTCTTTTGAATAGGTTTGTTTAGAGTTCATCTAAACTTAGGATTAATTAAAATATAATAAAACATTCACTAAATAAAACTAAAATATGAATCCACTTTAGAATTTACTTAGGTTAGGGAAGGAAAGAGAAGTTCTCTTCTCTTTCTCTCTCTTTATAACTTAGTAATTAATTGTAGGATTCACTTGAACCCAATCAAAACATAAAATAGAATCAACCCAAAATAATTAAATCACTTAAATGAAACCCTCCTCTAAGTTAAACATTCTTCACACTTAGAAAATTCAAACTTAAAGTCATAGCTAAGTATACCACACAAACCTCTAAAGCACACATTAGGCTAAGTCACCACTTCTAGCTTTAGGTTAGGGCGATGCATGATTTGATGTTTGCTTTTATTTTGTAATATATATTTTAGTATGAATGTTAGGGTGAATGTGTGTAGAATGAATGGTAGGGCGATCTTAGTCTAACCATTGTCTTCTATAAAGGATTGTGCTTGAGGGGCGGTGTGAAAAAAAAATATAAATGCTTTTTGTTGTGCATGTGCTTATACCTCTAAGCATAATCCAATAGGCCAGGTGAACTTAGTCACCCATGTGTGAGGTGATAAGTCCAATATACATTCTTTGGATTTTGTGTGGTTTGTTTAGCTAATCTCTGTTTTGTAGGTGTTTGCTATATTTACTTTCTCTTTTCATATAATTTTTGCAATTAGGATTTTGGAATGATTGGTATGGGGATTAGGATGAACATTGGTCATAAGATCTCATCTTATGTACCATGTGAAGCCTTTAGAGTAACCACCTTCCAACCATCCAAAAGAAGGAAGAAAAGAAAAATGAAGAATGAAGAAATAAAGCTTGAAGACCCCCATAACAATGAGTTCCTTGCATGATTGTATTTAATTCATTTGTAATCCAAGTTGTATAAGGGTAAATTTTTTTTTTAGTTTTTTAAGGTGCGACCACAATGGCCTCTTATTCTTTTGATTAGCTTTATAAATTGATTGATGATTTGTTTAGCTTGTGCATTAAGATGGCATCCTTTTCCTAGTTTCTTCCTTGCTTTATGTATGATCTAGATGTGGATTAGGCTCTTAGAGAAAAATAAATCTTTTACTAAATTTAACAATTCAAAATTAAAAATAAAGAACTCATAACTTCATCTAAAGCTTAGGTTAAAATCAAGATAAAAGAATTAGTAACCCCTTAGCTGGATGAGTACTTCTTTTATAACATCATGCACAAATGCATATTATTTTCACTCTTGATTGGCAGGCTTCCACCTTTGCTAGAGAAACTTGGCTTGACCTTTGAGAGCCATGGTGGAAACACACCTCCTCCCTTCTCACTTTTGGCCAATAATCATTTCTCATGCATTAGGCATATGAATCCTATGCGAGTCAAAATGATTATCCAAAAAAAAATTTAATTTAATTTAAATTACATTAGATTTAGGTCATTTGAGGAATACCACATGATCTAGTCTCTTTAAGAGTGAGTTTAAGGACTTAGTCTCTTTAAATAAATAACACTCGAGCTATCTTGCATAAAGCATATGACTTGCCTACATGAATTTAAAATCGTAGGAGGAGTTAGTTGGCAGCTACCCCCAGGCAGTTATAAGTCCAAGTAGTCGGGTGGTTTTTCCTCTCTTATGAAGGCAAACCAAATATTCATTTTAGCGCTAGATTTAGGTTATGTTTTTGGCCCTCACCAAAGCTCTCTAGATTTAAGTTTTGAGATTGCTTCTCCCCTTTATGGGCCATAAGCTTAAATCCTCACCTCTTAGGCATTTTCATAATCTTGTGTTGTGGAATGAAATCATAAGCCCTAAATTTTTAATGAAAAATTCAGCTCAAACAAATTAAATTAATTTCAAAATGTAAAACTATAGGATAGTTTGAGATGCTCATTAGGTTTCTAATATCATGGGCATCTCACTTATCTTCCTTTGGCTTGATAATAACTCCCTCTCTTTGATCAATCCCATTTGATCTTCAAAATAAACTAATGATTGATAGTTCTATTGAAATCTTTGGAGATAATGATCATTTCTTAATCGAGTATTCTAAGGATCTCATTCCTTAGGATGTAATTAACTATGGGGGCATGCCCCTGTAGGGAACTTAACAAACCCAATTTAAAATAAATCTTACTTTACTTTTTCATGTAAAGTAGAGGAAGAATCTTTGGTACACATGCAGACCCATTGTCCTTAGTAGTCCTTGTTGAGGTGATTAGGTCTATTGTAGGGTGTGACTTCTATCTTTCAAAATAGTACACCTCTCCTCAATGTCATACCCGATAACCCTCAATAAGAACATCTGCGAATCTAAGTGGATTCAAATTGTAAAAAAAAGAAGAATATGTATATTTATATCCTCATTTTATCCTGCATAGAGTGAAGATGGAAGTATATATTTTATTCTCTAAAAGAAAAATGAAAATTTTCACCATAATGTAGCTAGGAGATGTCATCAGTGTCAGGTGCGTAGTGTGGTCCTCCACCAACAACCCAATATTCTACACCCTACATTGGCCTCATAGCCATTCAAGTGTTGGGGTATCTACATTGTGGGCCCAATCGATCCTCCTTCTTCCAAGGGGCATCGGTTCATCTTAGCTGCCACCGACTACTTTTCCAAGTGGGCAAAGATAATCCCACTCAAAGAGGTGACAACTTAGCATGTCCTTCAATTTTTTAAGAACTATATCGTATATAGGTTTGGGGTGCCTCGATGAATTATATTCAATAATGGTATTGCATTCAAAAGAACCAAGATCAACAGCTTTTCCAAAAGACACGGTATAGATTGGAGATACTCCACCATCTACTACCATAGAGCAAATGGCTTAGTGGAAGCATTCAACAAAACCCTCATTACATATTGATGAAGACTTTTGATGACAAAAATAGTGGAATGAGTAGTTGGTTGAAGCCTTGTGGGTCTACCACATCACATATAGAACTCCAACTCAGTCTACCCCACTTTCCTTAGTGTATGGGTCTAAAGTTGTTCTACCTTTAGAAGTTCAACTCCCGTCACTAAGGATAGCATTGGGTAGCAAGATTACTACAAAGCAGAATACAAAATTATGATTAGAAGAGCTCGAAGGTTTGGAGGAGAGTCGCCTACGGGCTTGCTAGAACCTCGAGTTGTATAAGGCCAAAATGATTCAAGCTTACAACAAGCTGGTCCACCCTAGGTCTTTCAGAGTAGGAGAACTTGTGTTAGTCCTAAGGAGACCAATTATTGCTTGAAGATGGGAGGCAAGTTTGAACCCACTTGGGAAGGCCCCTATGTCATAGAGAAAGCTTACCAAGGAGGATCTTATCATTGATTGTAAAGGAGAATGCTTTTGATTAATGGGCTCTATCTAAAGAAATATTACCCATGAAATAAATCATGTTTGAAAATAATTCTATCAATCAATAAAAATATGATTCTATTTCATCAAAATATTCTCTTCTTTTGAAGTATTGTTTGTTTGTCTTGAGATCATGATGCGTCTAGGGTAGGTGTAAGAGTCCCAGTGGCATCATATCCTCTTTCACAACATAAATAATCTTCTATTAGAATAGGTGTAAGAGAACCTCGAATTTGGATTGATTCCAAGTTAGGTGTGTAAGAGAGCCCAATCTCCTTTTGAATTCCCATTTTCCATCTGTGGCACTACTTCATCAAAATCCCCTAACATGTTTTAGGTAGGTGTAAGAGACCACCAAAGGTGTCCTATTTCTTTTAACACATGCACAACATCAAACACAAATACTTTTGTTTGGGCTTTTGATGTGGGAGCAAGCCTTATACACTCACTCATTATTAGGCTAGGTAGGATATACATGCTTATTTGGTATGTATGTTATCCCAGTGTCACTATTTGGAAGATGATTCCCTATACTTTCTTCTAACTTGAGCAAACCCATGGCCTTATTAATTATGGTAGACTTCTTTGCCCCAAAGTAGCTACCTTGTGTTAATTGTTTAGAAGATTTGAGTCTTTCTTGAACTAATCATCATGATCTAACCTAATATATTTGAGGTGGATAAGTCCCCTGAGGCTTTTCTCTTGAATATTTGAGCATATAGTCTCCCAAATATTCAATTAGTAGTCGCCTATACATGTATCAAGAGATTATCCCTAAATCACCCAATGTGAGAGTGCAGCTTTCTTGTTTATTATTGTAAATCAAAAGCAATATTATGATGCTATGTTGACCTAATCATTAATGGATACACCACTGGCATATGTGAGTCCCCAAGTTTTCTCCTGAGTTGAACATATCACATGAAACCATGTCATCTTCTCAGATTTTTGATTAAGCAACATTGAATGATCATGTGTGATCCCATTTAGATACTAACCATGTTACCTTAACAATTCTTAGATCCAGTGGTTGAGCATTTATTCAATGCATTATCCCTTTTCAAAATAATGATAAATTAGTCGATATAAGCTTTTCTCGCTTGATCTTCAAACTAACAAGGTCCATGATAAATAAACTAAACAAAAAAATAAAATTATTGTGGATTAGAATCAAGAAATTTTAAGCAGCATCATCTTTAGTTGTGAAAACTCCATATTCACTACATGAGATAAGTTGACACTCCATAATCCCATGATTAGGTTCAATCTATTTATTAAAATGTTAAAGCAGATTCTCGCTTAAGATGTAATACTATATGCATTCTTTTCAAATATGATTTGAAAATCAAATTTTTAGTTAGTTGATGTATGTCAAGCAAATGTTATTTTGTAGTGGAAGATGTGAGTCCCCAAGCTTTCTTCCCTTAATTGATCATAAGCCAAAAGGCACTTTCAGATCACTTCTATTTGAAGAAAGATTCACTTTGCTTTTATTTTGGATATATGTTTTAATCTAGATGATGGATGTATATGTGTAAATGAATGATAGATGATTCTAATCATTATATTTTGTAAGAGATTATACTTAATTTATAATATATATATATATATATATATATATATATATATATATATATATATATATATATATATATATATATATATATATATATATATATATATATATATATATATATAATATATATATAATATATTTTTTGTATACTTGTCAGCTTATTAAGAATAATCCAATAATGGGACTTAAAAACTAATATAAGATTCTAAGAGCACATCACTATTTATTTTTCATGTATTTAATTGGGATTTTGAATTTATTATTATGCTTTATGAACATGTTATAAGATCTCATTTTATGCCATGTGAAGCCTTTATAAACCACCTTCAAACCATTAACCAAAGAAATAAAGAATAAGAATGAATTGAAGAATAATTTAATAGTTAATTCATTTATAATCCATGAGAATAGCCATACTATTAGGTTAAAGCCAAATAAATGTCCTATAAGAGATCATATGGATCATTTTCAGTTTTCCTTGAGATTATTGTTTTGGGCTTCTACCAAATTTTAACCAATTCAAAATTAAGAATAAAGAACTCATAACCTTACCTAAAGCAGTTAAAATCAAGATAAAGAATCAAGAACTTAATGATTTTATACTATCAAAGATATTACCTCTGATGTTTATTTAGCCATTGGAAAATTCTCCTCTTCAAATTTTTTTCCATTATTTTCATAAGCATCTTTGATCAAATGAGCTCCAAAAAATAAAATAAAATGAAATCAATTACATTAGAGATCATTTTCAAGATATCTTAGTGAATTTATAATTTCCTTTTCATAATAAATGTAAAAAAAATAGATTTGTCTACATAAATTTTAAAAATTGTAGGAGTTAGCCACCCCAAAGTACAAATAAGTCCAAGGTATCTAAAAGATAAATATCCATTAGATAGTTTTGTCTTTGCTTCAAATAGTTATTACTCCTATTATATATAAATTATGTATTTCCTTAATTTTAATTATTTTCTAAACTTAAACAAAAGTCAACCCAAATGAATAATTCAATTTCAAAAATGTAAAACTCAATCTTAAGAAATGAGATTCCTTAAGAATACTCTCGATTAAAGTAAATGATCATTATCTACAAAGATTTTGAAGGTTAGACTATCAATAAATTAGTTTATTTTGGATGCTCAAATGGGATTGATCAAAGGAGAGAGTTATTATCAAAATCAAATGGAGATGAGTAGGGGATGCTCATGATACTATGAAGCCTAGTGAGCATCAAACCATCCTATGGTTGGGCTTTACATTTTGAAAGGGGAATTATTTATTTGAGTTGAATTTTTATTAGAAGTTGGGCTTATTTTCAATGATGTCATGGAAATGCCTAAGAGGTGATTTATGCTTATGGCCATAAGGGAGAAGCAACCTAACCTAAATCTAGGAGCTTTGGTGAGGCCAAAAGCATGACCTAAACCTAAGTAAAAAATGGTATTTGATTGCCTCCAAAGATAACACAAGGGCTTGCCGCCAACTAACTCCTCCTACATTTTAAATTCATGAAAGTCATTTATGCAAGATAAGCTATTATTTATTTAGAAAGAGACTAAATCCTTAAACTCACTCCCTAAGAGACTAGATCATATGATGTCAAAAATGACTTAAATCTAATAAAATATATTACATTTTACTTTCATTTTGGACAATCATTTGACAAGCTTATAGGATTCATATGCCTAATGCATGAGAAATAAGATTAGGCCAAAATCAAAAGAAGAGGGAGGTGTGTTTCCACCATGGCTCTCAAAGGTCAAGCCAAGTTTTCTAGCAAAGGTGGAAGCCCTCCAATCAAGAGTGAAATAAGATACTTTTATGCATCATGTTATAAAATAAAGACTCATCCGACTAAGGAGTTGATAATTCTTTTATCTTAATTTTAACTTGGGCTTTAAATGAGGTTATGAGTTTTTTATTTTAATTTTTAATAGTTAAATTTGGTAGAAGATTTATTTTTTCCTAAGATCCTAATCCACATCGAGGTCATACATCAAGCAAGGAAGAAACTAGAAAAATGATGTCATCTTAGTGCACAAGCTAAACAAATCATCAATCAATTTATAAAGCTAACGTAAAAGAATAAGAGCCATATTGGGCACCACCGCAAACCTAAAATAAATTGGGTAGAGCTCTACCCTTATACAACCCAGATTATAAATGAATTAAATACAATTAAGCAAGAATTCATTATTATGGGGTCTTCAAGCTTCATTTCTTCATTTCTTCTTTCTTCTCTCTTCTTATTTTCTTTCTTCTTCTGGTTTCTTCTTTGATGGTTGAAGGTGGATTCTCCAAAGGCTCACATGGTACATAATATGCCTTATAACCAATGCTCATCCTAATCCCCATAACAATCATTCTAAAAATACATGAAAAGGAAAAGTAAATCTAACTAACACCTACAAAATAGAGATTAGCTAAACAAACCATTCCCAAGCATGTATATAACAAATTGGACTTAGTACCACATGGGCAACCAAGTCCACGCCTATTTTGGATTATGCTTAAGGGTATAAGCAACGCACAAGAAAAAGCAGTATATTTTATTACATTGTCCTTAAGCAATCTATAAGATAATGATTAGACTAAATCATCTCCATTCATTCATTCTACACACATACACCCTAACATCCATACTAAAATATCTCATCATAAAATAAAAGCAAACATCAAATCATGCCCCTAACATAGACTATAAGGTGACTTAGCTAAATGTGTGTGCCATGTTAAGGTGGTATGAAGGCTTTAAGGTTAGATTTTTTTAAGTGTGAAAAGGTTCAACTTAGAAAGGTGGTCTCATTTAGTTGTTTATTTGATATAATTTTATTTGATGATTTGATTTGGTTTAAATGAACCTACTTAATTGGTTGTAAGATAGGAAAAGAGAAGAGAACTTCTTTCCTCCCTCAATATCTCTAAGGTAGATTCATTAAGGATTTTTTGTTAGTGAATGTTTTATTATGTATTTCTAATTAATCCTAAGTTTAGATTTTCTTAAACAAAACCTATTTAAAAAGAAATGCAATTTAAGATTAAGTAAAGTGAATTACTATCACAAAACACACAACATTTTATTTCTTTCCCACATGTATAACATGCATATGAATGGATCCTAAGCATATCTATACATAATGGAATGTTTAGCATACTTTATGATGAATGCTAAGTGAGTTACTTAAGAAAATTTGAATGCTTTATGATGCATGATTTTCATTAAGTAGAAAAGAGGTTTTCTTATAAACTTTTCACATGCACACATGTATATATGAAAGGCATAAGTGAGTACGACGCCATTGTTAACCATGGGTGTAAGGTACAAGACCTACTTAGAGCTACTTAAAGCCTCAATGGATTGTCTGACTAATATACCACTTTCCTTAAATACAAGCATATGTACAAAAGAAATGAATGGAAAAGAAATATACAAAAGTTTATTTTTTGATTTATTTTATGCAATTTATATGTGTGTGTGGATGCCCTTCTTTAAGTAATAGCATAGGAATGAATAGAATGGAGTTAGAAAGTGTTATGTTCTTTTGAATGAACTATATACTTTGAAATCCTATTCAAAACTAAGCTAAAAGAAAAGAGAAAAAAAAATACATCTTCATATTTATATCCACATGCAAGCTTATAAATAATTATAAGTATACACTTTCAATTTTAGGTATTTGATTTATAGATTTTGAAAATAGTTTTGAATTTAATAGTGATAATGGTCATATTTTTTACTTTAGCCAAAACATGCAATTTGACATAAAGAAAATATTTCATTTTGAATTTTAGAAAAGCATGAATGTATGAAACTCATATGACATACACATTTAGCATGCTAGGAAAGAAATAAAGTGATGTAAGCATGTAATTTCATTCACTAATTAATTCTTAAAGACAATCTTAAGTAAGATCATTTAAAGAGAATCAAAAGTTGTTTAAAGAGACTTTCATTTTATTTTAGTTTGATTTGAATTAGAAAAGTGTGAGAAGGTTTGTTGGTCCTTACCCATTCCCACATGTGTGTATTATTTTAGTTTAATTTTAGGTGATTAGATTAATTTTATGCTAGGTTAAGGTAGATTAAGTTCATTAATTACCCTTACATATACCAATTTTAACATATTTAATCAAATAATTATGAGCCAATGTATGACATAAAACCACAAGAAATTTAAATCAGCAATGCATCCTAGGAAAGAAAGGTACCTAATGCAATTGGCTCACAATTAATGATTAATTAAACTAAATGGTTTAATTTCCTTTCCACACATACGGGTTAGGTATGATTTTCTTAAGTTACTTAGGTAATTGAACACCTAAGCATCTACCCAAGAATGATTGATTAAGTTTTTGGATTAATTTTGATTTTGAGAGTTTGATTTGATTAATTAAGTAGATCATTAGTGGATTAACCCTTAACAAATTAGATGGAAGAAAGGGAGTTTAGGGAATAGCTTAAGAAAAATATCCCAAAATCATTCCATAAATCTAATCACTTAAATAAAGTTTAACTTAATCAAGGAATTAAACCATGTCACATGCTTAATTAAGCTTAATTACATTAAGAGACTAATTAGGTTCATTAATTAATTTCTTGATTAACTCATTAATAAATTCAAAAAATTAGGGAGGTAGAAGTCATCCCACTAAACATGCCCTAGAAGTTTAAATTAATTAATGAAGTTTAATAGAGTAATGGTTATTAAGTTTTAAATAAACTACTATAAAAAAAATCTACAATTAGTTATGAATTTAGAAAGTTTCAGTTAGTTTAAGTGATTTTTATGAAGTTTGATAATTTATTTTATTAAAATAAATCATTTGACACTCAAAATTTAATATCTTTTAATCAAAAGGTCATTTTGACTTGAAATTTTATGCTAGGTTTATTTTAACATCAATTTTAATCTCTAAAAATTCCAACTTAATTTGACTTGTATTTAGTTTTATTAATAAAATTTGATTTTTACTAAAACTCAAATTAAGCTCAAAATATTAAGTAAAATTTGGGGATTTTGGGTTTTTGAATTCCTCTCGGAAAGACGAATCCAACGAGCCCTTGTTGCAATTTTTAAATAAGTATTTTATTTTCTACAAATTTTTGAAGTTTCATGTGATTTAAATTAATTTTTTAAATTAGAAAATCGATTTTATTAGACATCACGCGAACGTGGCACGCTATTAATGCGGCACGTACGCCACACACGCGTGTGGTGCTGCACCGATGCGAAAGACCAATCAATGGTCGACCGTGACCGGGTTGATCCGACCATCGATCACATCGATGGTCATCATATCGCGATGATCTGAGGCGTGGATCGTGATCGAGCCGATGATCCAACCATGATCGATCCCAAATCATAAGCATCGCGGTATCATGCAATCCATGTGTGAAGCCATCCGATCCCACAAACCGTGGGATCGGACGGCGGCTGCTGCTTGTCGGTGGTGAATAGTGAAATTAGGGGGGTATTTTTAAAAAAGAAAAATTCTAAGTGAAAACTTGTCCAAACGGACTCATTTTGCATTGATTCGTACTAAAAAACTTTTATTTTCTAATTGGATGATTTAAAGTAAAAATGCAGATTATCTAGGTAGATTAAAATTGCATAAAAACCATCACAAAATGAAGGATCCTAAGGCCTACACATTTTTTTGAAAGTTACCTCACCGGGATGATTTTCGATGGATGACTCGAGCATGGTGAGTGAAGAAAGCTTTGATGAGCTTGATCCTTCACGCTAAAATGAGTTTTCCGGTGATCATCATTTTCTCCAAAATCCACTTTTTGATTATTTCTCTCCAAGTGAGGTGATTAAATGGGTTTGGGAGCTCTAGAGGAGGAGAATGAGAGGAATGGGATTTTTTTTAGCCTCTAATGCCTCTGAAAAGTGAGTAAAATGGACCTTTTGTTTAAAATTTTGGCTCCAAACTCATTTTGGCTTGGGGTGGTTGGGAATGGAAGAGAATCATCCTGGTGGCTCTATGGTTGGCTAATGCATGGAAAGTGGCTACCATGAAGGACAAATGGGTGTCCTAGCCAAGGGGAGGTGAGAGTCCTTCATGCCAAGTGTTCCAATAAAAGAGGTGAGACGAATTCACCTCCCCATGACTCATGGCTGCCCTAACCACTCCTTGGGTTAGAAAATCAATGTCCTTGGTGCCTATGTGGACCATTGGATGAGTGCCAAGTGGCCAAGGAAGAGAAATGACCACTTGGAAAAGTGTCTTTTCTCATGGGATGCCCTTGACCCAAGGGTAAAGTGGTCATTTAGCATTGAATTTGATTTGGAAGATTTGAAATGAGTCAAAAGTAAGTTGGACCAAATTTCATGTCATTTGAAGTTCATTTGATTTAATTAAGTTAATTTGACCCATTTGGGTCAAATCGTCAAAATGGGTTAGGTTGACCAATTGGTCAAATTGGGTCAAACCAAGAGTTGGTCAAGTTCAAATGACTATTTGGAGTATATTGGTTCAATTGGTTTCACTACTTGGTTTAATTTGATTTAATTTGGATTTTAACCAATTTGATTCTTTATGTCAATTTGGGCTAAATTGACCAATTTGACCCAATTGACCAAATTGGCTTGAATCATGGCTTGGTTTAGGTTTGGTTGATCATTTGAACATATTGTAGGCGGTTTCAATAATTTTGGTTTGGTTTAATTTCAAGTTGATTTGACCGGTCAAGTCAAGGGGTGGTCAATTTGGCTAATTTGGGTCTAGTTGGCCAAATAAATTGAGTTTAATTGGCTTTGGCCATGTTCAATAATCAATTTGGAATGAACTTGATTGATTGCAATCAACTTAGTTTATGTTGCACTTTAGCTAGTTCATGTGGTTAAAGGGTCAATTTGGTCAATGAGTTGACTTGTTTGACCCAATTCATGACAATTGATTAACCTATGACGATCAACAAATATTACATGAAGTTTGGATTGGCTTAATTCACTTTGATTTGGATTGAATTGAATTTTGGTTCATCTAGGTCAAATTGGCCACTTCAAGTGTGAAAAGTTGGCTTGATCGTTGATTCAAGTTTTTTGAACTCACATATGGCTTTACGGTTGAAATATAAATCCATTTTCAAGAGAGTTGGAGTCAAATTGGTTTTGATTTATTCAATAATTTCAAGTCAAAGGGTGAACAAATTGGGAATTAAAGGACTTAAGAAAGATTTTGAACTTGGAATTGAATTTTGGATTTCTATCATAGGTTTTGATTATTTAGAATTGATTCATGATTTGAGAAAATCCATTGAAATTGATTCAAGGTTTGATTTGAAGTTGAAGTTGATATGAGATTGGAGTTGATTTGAATTTGACTTGAAGGAAGGAAGTGAGGAGTTGGTTCCTATAGGATGGCAAATTTTCCTAACACAACTAAGGTATGACCTATTCCTGCTACTAACTCTTCTAAGTCTAAAGGTCCCCTAATCACTAGAAGTGTCTTAAGACTAAAGAACTCTTAAAGTCTAAGAGAAGTCATATGTCAAAGATGGAGGGGTTGAGAGCTTATTCTAAAAATGAGGTCAACAACCATCCATGAGGCATACACCCTAACATCTATAAATATTACATCACAAAACAAAATGTAACATCATACATTCAATAACTTAGACTAAAAAAGTGGTGACTTAGATTCTAATGTGTGCTTAAGTGTAGCAAGACTTACTAAAGTTCTTTAGTTTAAGTTTCAATTTGAGTTTGAATTTGTTTAAATTTTACCTTTGGGTGATTTTAATTTAAATGATTTAATAATTTATTTTTTCATTTTTATTTCACTTTTATTTAAAATGATGTTTAGGTTTTCAAGGATGAATAAATGAATTCCATTTATAGATGAACTCACCCATGATACATCAACTCAAAGAGCTAACCAAGGTCCTTAAGTATCTTAATTAGCCCATTTCAATTTGTGAATTCATTTCATTTGATTTACAATTTATTGAGTTTAAGTATTGATTGATAGATTTATTAGATTTTTGTTATTTAAATTGATAATTCAATATCTTAATATCAATGAAGTTTAAATTTGTTTAAATCCATGTGTTTTGATTGATTAATTTTATATTATGTTTTGATTTAAAATATGATAATTCAATATCCTTAATCTCTAATGAAGTTTAAGTTTGTTTTAATTCATGTTTTGATTGATTAATTAGATGTTTTGGTTTAATTAAATATTGATAATTCAATATCATTTTAAATTCATATCTAATTTTTTCTTTGATTATATTATGATTTAATTTTATTTTATCATGGTTCATTTATTTGTAGTTTGATTGGAATGATTTTATTTTTATTTTAAGAGTTTGATTCTTTATGATTAGAATTTTATTTTAATCTCACCCATTTGCCATGTTTATCAAAGTAGTTTTGTATTTTGATTTCATAATGCTGGATAGTTAATTAGTTTATCTTATTTAAGTAGGTTGAATGAGATTTTATTTGATTATATATTAAATTGAGAGTCTTTCTTTATTTGATTTAATTTGATTTGATTATTATTGATCTATGGGTTTGCTTATTCAATGTGATTAGTTTAATTAAGTGTGTTTAGGTTTATTATTAAATTAAATAAGGATTTATTTAATTTTTAATTTAGTTTCATTTTTTTAGGTTGATGTAATTAATGACTTAATGATTTAGGTTTAATTTAGGATTTGTTGACATTTAATTGCATTTATGTTATATTCAAATTTATGTTTAAGCTTAAGTTTAATATGATTAATTTGATTAACTTAATGCTTGTTTAAGAGGTGTGATCAATTATTAAATTAAATAAAGATTTGTTTAATTTTAATTTGATTTCATATTTATTTAGGTTAATGATGTAATTAATGACTTAATGGTTAATTTAGATTTGATTGGTATTTAATTTTATTTATTTGATTAAGTTTAAGTTTAATATGAATAATTTAATCTTTAATTAATTACTTAATGTGTGATCAAATTAATTAGTAGAATTAAGTGTTTGATTTGAATAATTTTAATGTGATTTATAAAGTTAATTTGGTTTATTAAGATGATGGATAAATTCTAAGCATTAATTAGTGTTTATTCAATTGGATTAGCTTATAATTAGTTTAATTAAGAAGCATGTTTAAGTTAATTAAAATTAAATAAATATTTATTTAATTTTAATTTGGTTTTATATTTATTTAGATTAATGATGTAATTAACTTAATGATTTATGTTTAATTTAAGATTTGATTGGTATTTAATTACATTTATGTTTCTTAGGTTTAATATGATTAATTTAATTAATTTGAGGGTGTGATTAATTATTAAATTTAAGGGTTTGATTTAAGCTTAATTTAAGAGTTAGCTTTAATGAATTTATTTAAATTAATTTGATTCATTAAGATGATGGATTAATTCATTAAGTTTGCATTAATTAGATTTTAATTAATTAAGTTTGATTAAGGGTAAATAGATTTTAAATCATTGATTAAAAAGTTTTTTAATTAGAGATTAATGACTTAATTGCCTACATATGACTTGTTTGATTTGATAGTTTTAATTAAGAATTTATCTAAATTTTATTGACAAAGGGTTATCATTGTTATTATCATTTGATTAGATTAAGTGATTTAATTACTTATTTTTATTTCAATTAATCTTGATTATTCATAATCATAGTGGTTTGATTTTCTTCATTTATTATGTTCTAGATTTCATTCATGTTTGATTGTTAGGTTTATATATTAATGGCTAATTAATTATCTTATTCCAAATAGATGTGATTTAATCATATGTTAATTGTTACTTTAACTTTATTTGGTTTGATTTTGTTTGATTAATAATAAGCGATTATGATGTATTGGATTTATAATTAATCTAACTTTTTAGTTTACTTAATGATTAATTAGTTTCATTTTATTTATATTCATTAAAGAGTTTCATATGATTAAGATTTCATGCTTAGTGTAGGTTTGGTTATACTAGTTCTACCCATATTAAAGTTTCCTAGATTTGTTTAAATTTAAGTTTGATTTAAGATTTAATCATTTAATTGAGTTTTATTAACCTAAATAGGTTTAATCATATTTAATTTAATTTTCACTAAGGATTATATGATATTTTTCTAATTTGAGGTTTGATTAATAATTACTTAGGTGTTATTCATTTTTGATTTTAATTTATTATTTAGATTATTATGAATTTCATTTTAATTAATTCCCTAATTTGTTAAATTTTAACCCTAAATATTTTTTTGTATGTTCATTAAGCTTCAAAAGATCATATTATTATTATTATTATTATTATTATTATTATTATTATTATTATTATTATTATTATTATTATTATTATTATTATTATTAGATCTTAACTATTAATTGAAGTGATTTAAGCCATTTTAAAGAATTTTATAAATTTTTAGATTTTTTTTATTCAATTTATTTTATTAAAATAGACAATTTGAACTTCAAAATTTAATTTCCCTAATAAAAGTCTTTTGACTTAATTTATCATAGGTGCTTTTGACTTTAATTTCAATCCATGAAAATTTCAACTCAATCTGACTTATATTTTTAGAGTAATTAATGAAATTTTATTTTTACTAAAACCTATATTAAGCTCAAACTATTCAGTAAAATTTGGAGATTTTGAGTTTGTTGAAATCCTCCCAAAAAGGCAAATCCAACGAGCTCTTATTTGCAATTTTTTGTTAGATATTTTATTTTTTATGAATTTTGGAAGTTTCAGGTGATTTAAGTAATTTTTAAAATCATAAATTTGATATTTAGCATAGACAAGCTGCGCCATGTGGCAACGCTGGCCATAGCCAAGGTGATTTAAACGTCTATGTGGCACCACACGCCGCACCGCCAGGCGTGGTGCCACATCGATTTGAGCGGAAGCCGCACAATGATTAGACCGCGATCGGTTGATCCGATCCGAGAAGATGCTTGACTTAGGATCGTGATAATCACGCTTCATTTGCTTGATCGCACAAACCGTGAGATCGGACAATCTAGAACACATCTGATGATCTGAAGGCTGATCGCGATCAAGCGCCCGAGAACCGGATGGACATCGCTTTCTCCATGAATAGTAAAATGGGATTAGAGAAAAATGAGAAATTCTAAGTGGAAACTTGGCCAAATGGACTCTTTTTTGCATCGATTCACACCGAAAAACTTCTATTTTCTAATTGAGATGATGTAAAATATAAAATGTAAAATTATCTAGGATAAATTCCTAAAAGCACGCAAACAATCATCACAAATGAATGATCCTAAGGCCGGCTATAGTTTTTTTTTTTTTTTTAAAGTTACCTCATCTGGATGATTTTCTGGTGATGACTAGCCGAAAGTGGGGGAAAGGCCTTAAAATGAGCTTGGATCTTCACCTTCACGTCAGAATGATGTATTTTTTGGTGCTTATCATTTCTTTGTCAGAATCCACCCAGTTTTGATGTTTTTGGCTCAAAAAAGGTGTGAAAGTGGTGGCTGGTTGCTTTGGGAACTTTTTGAGGGTCAATAGTGGTAGAGGAAGAGGAATGAAGCCTCAATCTCCTTTAATAGCAAAAATCATCTTTAAAAAAAAATTGGCTCCAAAGTGTTGTCATTTGCTTGGGATGGTTGGGATGATGATGGATTGATTGAGACTTTGATTTGCTCAAAGTTCTCTGCCATATGATCAGCTCCATTGAATTTCATGGATGGGGGGAGTTGAATGCATGTGATTAGAAGAATTAAATAAAGTTGGGTGAAATCCTATATGAAAGAGGACCCATGAGGGATCAAATTGGGTTGGGTTGATTTTGGGCTGATCCCAAATGGGTTTGGATCGGGTTTGATCAGCCCCCAATGGGTCATGGCTTGGTTTCAAGAGATTTAGCTCAATTTAGGTCATATGGGTCACATTAGGTCATATCAGGTTAGGTTGACCAATTGGTTAAATTGGGTCAAACCAACGCTTAGGTTAGGCTCAAATAATAATTTGAAGTATTTTGGTATGATCAATTTGATTTAATTTGGCTTAGAATTGATTTTGACTCATTTGGAATCAAATGGGTCAAATTGACCAATTTGACCAAAATTGGCCAAATTGGCTTGGGTTATGAGTTGAATCATATTCAATTGGCTAATTAAAGATGAATGTGGCCTTTGGTCTAAATCAATTTAGATTTAATTTTAATTTAGGCCAAATTGACCTTTAGGCTAATTTGGGCTAGTTAGTCAAGTTGACCAACCGGGTCAAATTAGGCTCAATTATGGATCAAGTTCAATAATTAATTTGGAATGAACTTGAGCTATTAGTTGTAATCAATTTGGGTTAGATCATGATTTGACCCAATTTGGTCCTTTAGGCTAATTTGGGTCAACTTGAATCGAATGGCCAATTGAGGTTGGTTCAATTGATGGTCAAGTCATATTTAAATATTGATTTTGGGTTGATTCAAATCATTAGTTTCAATCAATTTGATGTACGATGAGTTTTGGATAATTTTGGTTCATTTCAACTAAGGGTTGACTTGGTCAAATGACTAAGTTGACTTGGTTTGACCCAATTGATTACAATTGATCATCCTATGATGATCAACAATCATGGTGGATAGCTTTGGTGGGTTTGGTTCAATCCAATTTGGGTTGGATTGAAAGTTGGCTCAAATGGGTCCTTTAGGTCACTTTAGGTCAAGTGGACTTGGGTCAATTGGTTTGATTTTAGTTTGATTCAAGTTTAGTTGAACTCATATATGAGATTGAAATATAAATTCAACCAAATCAATTTGGAGTCTGGGATTTTGGCTCATTTAAAATTTTCAAGTCAAAAGAGCTGGTTGTTGACTTGGGTTTTGACCGATTTGATGATTGTAGGTTTCATTCATATTTGGGTAGATAATTAAATGATTGATTGATTCAAGAGAAAATCCATTAGTTTTGACTTTATTTGGATAGAATTTAGCTAAGTCCAAAGAATTGGCTCAAAGGGCTTAGATTGGGTTTGGATTTAATTTTGGATATAGTTTTGGTAATTTGAATTTGGATTTCATTTATATTTGTGAATATAAATGAAGGAACAATTGATTTATAAATAAATCAATTGAGTTTGATTTAATCTAAAGGGAGTTTTGGTTAAGCTTATGAATGTAGTTCATATGGCTTAGGAATGGTCTTGGGATTTGAACTTGATTTTGAGTTTCAATCATTTGGAGTCAAATTTGGAACATGGATTTGAAATTTGGATTTAAAAGAGTTATCTAGATTTGAATATGGGTTTGATTTAGAAAATGTATCTAGATTTGGTTTAGGCTATAGGATAGGTGATTTTCTTACATTTTAAGGCATAGCCTAATCCTATGATTAATCCTTCTAAGTCTCTAGGCTTAGGTTAAGTGTTCACCTAATCACTGGATGTGTCTTATGACTAGGAAATCTTAATGTCTAGAAGATTCCTAAGTCTAAGAGGATGGGGTTGAGAGCTCACTCTAAAAGTGAGGTCAATAGTGGTAGACTCCCTTTAGATTGATAAATCTAAAGTAGATTAAAGATGGCCCTATCAGGCCCATCAAACCATGTGGTCATCCCAAAATTCAAAATTTAAAATCTAAAACAAATTTAACCCTCCTCTCCTAGTGGAGTCAAACTAAGTAAATAAAACAAATCCGATCAACCTCCCTAGTGGAGTCAAACCAAACTAAACAAATCAAATCAATCCGCTTCTTCCAAGTGAGATGCCTTTCTAGTTTGGAACCAACTCAATCAACCCAACTTGCTCCCTTAGTGGAGAATTCACATTTTCATCCCAGGACCCCAATTCTAATCCAAAGATTCACAACCTCTATCCTATGGATGACTTGAACTTGCTCCCCTAGTGGAGAGTTCACATTTTCATCCCCAGTGGAACACCAAATCATAAATCAATAAATCAAATCAATATTTCTCTCCGATGAGATGCAAATGAAATCAAACCTTTCATCCCCCAATAGATGACTTGAACCTATTTCCCTAGCGAAGGGTTCACATACTCAATCCCTAGTGGATTCCTCCTTCACTCTCTTATGTCTTAGACATAAGTAGAGTTACATTGCACTAAGCTTTTGATTATTTCTACACCTCGAGTTTAGGAGTAGATCATATTTGTTAGTGCTTGTGATTGATCGAAAGTTATTGATCATCTTGGTCAACACCTATACATGTGGTGTACCTTGTTAGTCACACCAAACCTATTGGGCGCCCTTTGTTGATCTCACTTTTGGAGTGAGCTCTCAACTTCTCCATCTTAGATTGACTCTAGACATTAAGAGTTCCTTAGTCTTAAGACACTTATTAGGTGACACTTAACCTATCCTGTGAGACTTAGAAGAGTTAGCCATAGAAATCGGTTATGCCTTAAGGGTATTCGAAAAACTTGCCTACCCTTTAGCTTGAACCAAAACCTTGCTTCCTTCATTCAAATCAACTTCAAATCTAAATCAACTTCAAATCTAAATCAACTTCAAACTCAAATCAATCTCAACTTAATTGATTTTCTCAAATTCAAATCAATTACAAAATCCAAATCATGAATCAATTCCAAATGATTGAAATCCATGATCAATCCTAAATCCAAAATCTTTCCAAAGTCCTCTTGACTTCATCTGAAGGACTTAGCTCAAATCAAATCCAAATCACTTCAAATTCAAAATATTTTCTCATAACCCATTTATATTCTAATTTATATTCACAAATATAAATGAAATATAAATTCAAATAACTAAAACTAAATTCAAAACTCAAATCCAAATCTAACCAAAGTACAATTTACCACTTTCAAGTCAAATCCTTGAACTCCTTCAAACAAATCCAAATCAATTCAAACACAAAAGATTTTCTCATAACACATTCATATTCTCATTTATATTCACAAATATTGAAATATAAATTTAAATAACCAAAACTAAATCCAAAATTCAATTCCAAATCAAAATCTTTCTAAGCCTTTTGATTTCATCTTAAGGACTTAGCTCAAATCAAATCCAAACTTCAAAAGATTTTCATAACCCATTTATATTCTCATTTATATTCACAAATATAAATGAAATATAAATTCAAATAACCAAAACTAAATTCAAAACTCAAGCCCAAATCTAACCTAACTCCAACCTATACCCTTTCAAGTTAAATTCTTGAACTTTACCAAATCATTCTCAAATCAATTCAAACCTTTAGATTTTCTCTCCAAACAATCAACCCTTCAATCACAAACCAAATATAAACATAAACTTCAATCATCAAACCAAAATCAAACTAACCCAAGTCAAACCCATGTTCACCCTTTTGACTTGAAATTATCAAATGAATCAAAACCCATTTGACTCCAAATCACTTGTAATTGGATTTATATTTCAATCATAAGTCCATATATGAGTTCAACCAAACTTGAATCAAGTCTTGATCAAGCCAATTGACCCACTTAGGCTCACATGACCCAAAGTGACCTAAAGCACCTTTTTGAGTCAAATTCTAATCCTAACCAAATTGGATTGAACTAAGCTCATCTAAGCCCGACATTGTGAGCAAAATCATCCTAGGATGATCAATCACTCAAATTGGGTCAAACCAAGTCAAACCTAGCCTTTGACCAAGTCAACACTTAGCCCAAATGAAACTCAAACTAGCCAAAATTCACCATAGGCCAAATTGATTGAAACCATTGATCTAAACTAATCCATCATGATTGAACATGATCACCACCAAGTAAACCAAGCTAAATTGGTCACTTGACCTAAGTTGACCTAAGTTGACCTAAAAAGTTAAAATGGGTCAAATCTTGATCTAAGCCAAATTGATTACAACCAATTGGTCAAATTATTCTAAATCACTTGTTGAACTTGACCAAAGCTTCAATTGGCCAACTAGACCAAACCTAGCCCAATTGATCATGAACCTAACTTGACCTAAAAGGTCAAATCAACTTGAAATCAAACCAAACTAAAATTGATTGAAACCAAAGCTTGTAATACATTTCAAATGATCAACCAAACCTAAACCAACCCATGGCCTAACTTAATTAGGTCAAATTAGTCAAATTGGTCAACTTGACCCATTTGACCTAAGTGAACTCAAATGAACCAAAATCAAATCTAAATCAAATTGAACCAAACTAATGATACCAAAATACTTCAAATGGTCATATGAACTTAACCCAATCTTTGGTTTGACCTAATTTGACCAATTGGTCAACTTGACCCAAGTTGCCCCATTTTGACTTAAATGGGTCAACTTGAGCCAAATCATATCAAATCAACTCCAAATTTCTTAAAATTTGGCCCAATCTATTTTTAAAATATCTCAAATCTGCCCAAATCAAAATCAAGGTGAAATGACCATTTTACCCTTGGGTCAAAGGGTAACCTATGGCCAAATTCACTTGAAATTTGGCTAATTCTTTCTCATGATCACTTGGCATCCTCTTAGTGGACCACATGGATACTAAGGAGGGTGGTGAACATGACTCAATGGATTTGGGTCAGCCATGACCTAACCCAAGGCCAAATCGACCCCTCCAATAGAAAATTTCCACTTGGATCACCTCCTACACTCACCTAGCACATGTGCACTTCCTCTCCTATACTCCTCTGCCAAAATCAAAGCACATGGACTCCCTGACAACCAAAACAACCCAATCGATCTCCTTAATTTGATAAAAATGACAAGATGGCTCTCCATCGATCAAGGAGGGAGATATACTCCCCTCATTCAACTCAAATACACTCATCATGAGCTAGTGATTAAAGGCAAGAATCCATAAGCTTCCCAAGGTCATTTCCAAGCTTCCCAAATCTCTCCTTCTTTTGCCAAAATAGGGAGGCCTAAGGAAATTCCACTTCACTCCACCTCCACCAAACCTAAATTCACTTGCAAGCACCATCAAGGAAGTGTTGAACTCACCCAAGCATTTCCCAAGCATCCAAGCCATGGAAGGAGATTTGATCAAAGCGCAAGCCATTGAAGGGGAGCTTGGTCAACCACACATCCACTTCAAATTGAGCTTGAACTTTCACAGCTTCATCTCCACTAGATGCTACCTCATCCATGGAAGTGTGATAGCCTCCAAGGTATGACTCAAACCCATCCTCCATTGAAAATTGCTTGGTCTTTGTGAAGGAATTGTAATCCCATTAGATCCTAGCCATTGGATGTTCTTCCTACACCTCTTGATGGTGTGGGTGAATTCATTCTCGCTGGTGAGCTCGTGATCCATGGATGACGATCCGCTCCCAGCTGCGTGGATGAATCATGGTCCATCCAACCGCATGTTTTGGATGGACGACCCTGATTAAAATGAGTAGATCCATTGATTTAAATCCTTTAAAATCACTGGATTAACCTTGGTCATCCGATCCTTAATCGACCTGGGAAAGCATTGCACGATCGACGCGACGATGATGAACAACTTAAATAACCAATCTCATCACATGTGAAAGCGCCATCAGGGGTCATGACGATGGGATTAATTAATAATTAGGTTATTTAATTATTCATTAATCACATAAACATAAATTCATAACTAAATGTAAAAAATAAAAAATGCAAACTCAAGTTCATTTTAAAGATAATGAGGAAAATAAATAAAAATTATTTCTAATTGATTTTGAATTGTGAATTTTTCTTAGGTTTAATTAAAATTAAATTTCCTTAATTACTCCCTAATTACTTCATTAATTAATTTCAAATCTCTCTGACATGTTTAGCGGGATGACTTCTGTCCCCCCTAATTTTCTTGAGGTTTATTAATGAGTTAATTAGGGAAATGAATTAATGAACCCCTAATCACCCCCTTAATGTAATTAAGAGTAATTAAGCATGTGAACAGTGATTTAATCCATTAATTGAGATAATTAAACATTATTTAAGTAAGGAGGAGGTTTATAGAATGGGTTTGGGATATTTTCACTAAGTTATTCCCTAAACCCCCTTTCTTCCTTAATCCAAACATAATTAAGGATTAATCCACTAATAATCTACTTAATCAGTTTGATCAAACTTTCAAAACCAATCAACTTAATCAATCTCAGAGATCCTTAGGTGTTTAAAGGCCTAAGGTAAGTTTAAGGAAATTATAATCCAACTCACATGTGGGGAAGGTTATGAAAGTACTTAATGAAAACCTTTAGCTTAATTAATCAATAATTGTGCATTAGGCCCCTTTATTTCTTAGGTATTTGATTTAAATTCCATGTGTTGCATATCATATGTTGGCTCATAATTGTTAGGTTAATTATGAGTGTGGGTAGGTAATTAATGGACTTTAATTCACCTTAACCTAAATAAATATAAAATCAATCTAATTATTCTAAAAGTAAACTAAACTAATTCACACAGAGGGGAAATGGGTTAGAACCAATAAACTCTTTTCATATTTCCTAAGTCAAATCAAATTCAAAACTAAAAATCTCTTTAAGGAATTTTGATTCACTTTGAATAATCTTATCCTCCTTAGAATTAATTAGGTGAATGAAGTCATATGCTCGCATCACTTTATTTCTTTCCAAGCATGCTAAATATTATTTGGCATATGAAATCATGCATTCATATTTTTTGAAAAAATCAATTAAATAAAATATTTTCTTTTATGTCAAATTGCATATTTTGGCTCTAAAGTTAAGAATATGAGTGGCTATTATCACTATTAAATTAAAAAATTATTTTCAAAATCTATAAATCAAAGATTATAAATGAAGGTATGCTACTTATAACTACTTATAAGCTTGCATGTGATTACAACATAAAATGTGTATTATGTGACTTTTCTTCTCTCTTAACATAGATTTGAATAGGATTTGCAAAGTGTATAGCTCATTTGAAAAGAACATAACACTTGCTTAAATCCATTCCTATTCACTTATATGTTATGACTTAAGAAGGATCTTCATATTTACACATGTAAATTGCATAACTAAATCAAATAAATAAATAAATCTTTTGCATGATTGTTCTTCCATTTTTTTTTTTTGTACATGCAAATGTATTTAAGAAAAGTGATATATTAGTTTGATATCCCGGATTTGAGGCTTTAAGTAGTCCCAAGTAGGTCTTGTACCTTACACCCCTGGTGTAGAAAATAATGATGTCGTATTCACTTATGTCTTTTATACATGTAAATGTGCATTTGATTAATGGATAAAAGAGTCCCTCTTTTCTACTTAATAAAAAAATATGCATTCATGGAATATCCAAATTTTCCTAAACAATATCTCTTAGCATCCA